>VUQG01018960.1:0-32217 GCA_015106755.1 Etia nguti
TCTTTCCCAGAACAAACACCAATTGCAAAAAATATACTAAAAATAAACCAAGCACAAGAAGAAGTCCTGAAAAATCTGTTTAGAACAGCGTACTATGTTGCAAAGAGTGAGCTACCATTGGCAAAATTTAGCAGCCTTTGCAAACTTCAAAAGGCAAATGGCCTAGATCTTGGTTCCACTTACCTCTTACCCTTGACTTCAGTGGAAATTTCAGATTCAGGATCTGACACAGACTGATTCATGTTCTACACGGTTCTTGCAAGTTCATAAAAATTTCTGTTCAATTGGAAGTATTTGAGTTGATGATTGTAATTTTGTACAGTTGTTGTAATTTGTGTTTTAACAATTTTTTGATTAATGTTTTGTTTCCGTTACAATATTATACTTTAATGTATAATATTGTAAAGGAAACAAAACAGGAAACAAAACAGCAAAAAATTGCTCTCTTTTTTATTTGGGCTACTTAAATTTATTTTGGGCTACCAAAAACTGAAGAGTGTCTGCCCGAAGGGCTACCAGGGATTTTGAAGTTTTGCAAGCCCTGTTACATAATTGCAATTGTTGCAAATTATGCATGCTGCAGGTTTCATTGAATAAAAAAAAAAAAATCTCTTCACGATCCACGAATCATATTGTCAACCTAAAGGTCTGAAAAAACATAAATAGCGACTGTAATACATGTGCTGTTAATTCTACGAATGAATCAATCACAGCAAACACGTCTGCTTCAAGTGTAAGATGATGCTCCAACATATTAGTGCTGTTATGGATAGATGTGAATAATGACTGAAATCCAGCAAAATGAGAACAAAATAAATTTGGGTGGGGGATGAATCAGAATAAACAGTTAGCATCGCTTTAATGTCATGACCGCTCCTACCTCTGCTGGACCTGGTGTTTGCGGCAGCAGCAGAGACGTCATTGGTTCCCAGTCGTTGGTCCTGTTCCTGCTGCAGCCTCTGAATCATGGTGTCCAGAGGACTGGGACCATCCACCGCCTGTTCACTCACCACTTGATTCAGACCTGCCAGGAAGAGAGCAAAAGTGAGACTGAAAAAATGAGCTTAAATCCAACCATTGTTACAGCCATGAAAATACAACTGCTGCCTAATAACTTAACTATCTCTGCTGTGCCTTACTAACACATTTTATTAATTGCTGATTGCTTCTGTTTATATCCCAGCCAACAGCCTTCTGAACTCTAATCTTAATTGCCATTGCTACTGTAGTTTCAATAAAAGCCTCACATTGAGCTCATTTAAAGACAGATAAGATTATTGTCAGGCTATGACGGCACAGACAGATGGCCTCTGATAAGACAGAAGACAGCATCACCTCCAGGCAAATATCTAAAGCGCACAAGCAGAACTTCAAAGAAGGAGGTCCGATTTCAGCCTGAATACCTGAGGAAGTGACCCCCATCTGAGGAATCAGCTGCTCATCCCTGCACCCCTCCCTTCCGGGCACCAGCCGCTGGTATCTTGGTGGATGTGGATTCCCATCCACATCCACCAGGAAGGGAGGGGGCATTAGGTGTGGAGCTTGCTGAGTTTGTTCATCCAGCACGTAGTTATTGGCATCCCGGATCAGTGGCCGGTAGTCGGTATGGAAGAACATCTGATCTGCTATCTGAAACAGGTTTGAGGTTGAGAGGGTACGGCGCTGTTGTTATTACTAATAACATGCGATGAGTTGTCGTGTGTGTGCATAAATATTGCAGGTCGGTTTACCTTGTCATACTTGCTGCTGGAGCCGAAGCCAAAGATGAGCAGGTGACCGTGGGAATCGGTGGCCGCAAAGTGCTGCCCATCTGGACTGCATTTGCAGTCAAACAGCGCTCCGTGCCCTTGGCCCTCAATCTGTCAAGGGTGAGACAGAGTGGAAGGGAAATCTTAAAACCGCACTGTAGCTATTGCACTGCATGGGCACAATCCACTATTAAAGTCTTGTCAACATGCCAGCAGAATTGTCCAGAAAGAAATATGCACACAAAGAATGAACATCAAACAGTTTGTAGCACAACAGTAGCCTGTTTATGCAAACCGGCACGAACTGTTCCCCAAAAGGAGGACACCTGCAGAAAGCAAAACTTCTTCAACAGGAAATCAGCGAAAACCCCCCCACTGCTCTGACCGTCAGCCAGCTGCTGCTTTGGGTTTGATCTGAGGGTTTCCTTCATTCTCACAAAGGCTCCATTCAACTACAAGATGGAAAGATGCCTTTATAGCTTCTCACACTTCTCATTCATGCAAAAGTGCCAAACTCAAAAAGCACATAGACTACTAAGCTCAGTTTTATACACCTTGCATGTGTCTTTGCCCAACTGGATGGCAGAGTTGTTAGAAATTAGCACCATAATTTTGCTACAGTAGAAATACCGATTCAAAGAATTCAAGCTTAAAAGTGAAACCGTGGCATCCTGTAAATAGCCCCTGCCGTCCTGCGCTAGTGACATCATTCAGAGAGTCTATGCAGTAGGTATGGGCCTCAACAGCAACCTGTAGATGGATTGTGCAATTTAAAGGGGGCCTTGTTTCTGTGGTCTGTGAGTGGGCTGTGTCCTCTTGCTGGTGCTGGTGGTGGTCAGTGAAATTTGTTTTATCGAGTCCAAAGTCAGCACAGGTGTCTAAAAGGAGATTTTAGCCCATTACATGCTTCCACCCACTCACAAGCTTTATGTACAGGGAGATCTCCTGACCTCACAGCACCCAAACTACTACCAAATGATTCACTGACCATGTTATCACAATGTTATTTCTGTGTGAAGGCCCCTATAACAGCAACCTGGGATTCAACAACACCTCAGCAGTGCCCAGTCTGATCACCTCCATGCCACCCCACAGTGATGCAGTAATATGTGGTCAGTGAGTTTAAAAATGAACATACTTTCCAGAGGCTGGACCTATCTTCAGGGTTCAGACAGCTCTAAAAGCTACGTTATTTACATCATTGGCTCTGTATGAAGTCAATGAGAGCTGATCTATCTAATAGGGTCATCTCAGGCTCTGACAGTAAGCCACACCCACCTGCTGTTCAAATTTTCTGCTTAAGAGGGGCAGCCAATTAATAGCAAGATGTCTTAAAAGCAGAGGGAGGAGGGAGTTAACAGGGCTTGTTGCAGGCAGAGGATGAAGTGGGGGGGTGCACTAAGGCCCAGTGTAAGATAATTAAGGATTATGCAGTTCCCTGCCTGTGTGTCCTTTCTACTTGTGCTAATCTTACTCTACATTCACCTTTACTCTGCAACCCTCTTTTGTGTTTTTTTCTGTCCACAGGGAGGTTTTCAAAGTTTGATCGGACCCAATGAAAAATCTGCTTCCTCCTTACACTGCTGTAGTAAAATTATTTTTCAAGGCATTTTTTTAGGTTACTGCTGGACATTTTTGACTTACTACTTTACTGTCCATGTATCTATCATCCCTATTGTTGTGCATATGCATTCCTCCACCCAAAAGACCCATTCAAAGCTAGGAAAAACCCTGACAAGAGGACGCTATTCAGGAGAAGTCTGACAGCAAGTTTCAGCCTGAAACTTGGGCCTTTTCACATCCACAAACACGTTTTGTTGTTAAGCAACACTATTCACTGTCTATGACCAACACCAAGATTTGGCCAAATGACCAGCTCACTAACTGACTCACATGTTCTGGGAATGTGAGTACTGCCGTCCTTGGTTACCATAGAAGCAGGAAGCAGGAAATACTACAATAATTAAAGCACTAGATACATTTGTAAAGTGGCATATGTGATTCATTTTGATGAGAGAGCCATGAAGGCACGAAGGGAGGTGAGAACAGTAAAGAAAGCAGAGAGAGAAAGTGAAAGTATAGAGGTGGGAGAACGTCAACAGCGAGTGAAAGGGAAAAAAAAGTGAAAAAAAGGGTGACACGAGGAGGGGAATGGGAAAAGAATGTGTGTAAGAGAAGCAGAAATATATCTAATAAAACCACATATCTATCCAGGCCAGAGAAAATGCAGTTAAAAAAAGTGCAGGGAGAGGATCGAGATCTGGACACTTGTGAATGAAACAGAAGCGAGTGAAAGGCAATGACACGCAGACGAGGAGACGTTCTGTGGATGAGACGCTCACCATGTTGAAATAGGAGCGGATCTTCACTCCTCTGGCTAGATCCCACACAATACAATTCCCATCATGCCCCGCTGAGAAAAGGATTCTTGGATCAAAGGGATGTGGCTCCAGAACAAACACTTCATCCTCGTGACCCTGTCGACCAACAACACGAACATCTAGAATTAGATTAAGAAATAAGAAAAGAGAAGCAACAGCCAAACCTGACTTTTTATGCTTAAGCCCACACACAGCTGAGCATATTTTGCATTCCTCTCACCGTTAGTGTGCAAACCCACATGCTTTTTAAGTTAACGAGTAACAAATTCATATTCATCTGTTTTTTGTATGCTTTTTATATACACTGTTTTTCAGGCAGCTATCAAATGTTCCAGTTTTATCACCAAGGAGACTCTGACAGTGTGTTAGCAACTAGATTTCTGATCAAAAGATAAAGTAAAAATGATGAAAACAAGGCCAAGAGCTAAGAAGTCAAACAACAGCCACCTAAGATGACCCTAGCAGCAACACGGTAATACAGAAGAGTTAATTGAGTATAATGTTTAGCAGGTTAGCGGGAGCTGATAGGAAGACAATAACTTAAAGCAGAAGGATGGCATCTCCATAAAACCGCTCTTGACATGTCCAGGTGACATTAAAGCTTGGTTGGCTTTAAACATTTTAAATTTTAATATAAAGAAAACAGCCGTGTTGGTGTTTGGACCTAGTGGTCCCAGTGAGTCCTCCTCTGTTGATTTGGGACGCCTGGAAGTTTATTTTAAATCTGTTATTACTGACCTTTGACCAGTTTTTATCATTTAAGGCAACTGGCAAGAGTGAAATCTTTTCTTTCCAGGCAGCACTTTGAAACAGTGATCCATGCTTTTATTTCCATGCTACTGTAACTCACTTTATGTGGGGGTCAGTCAGTCGTTGCTCTCACGTCTGCAGCTGGTTCAAAATGCCGCTGCACGACTGCTAACAGGAACTCGTAAAAGAGAGCAAATAACGCCTGTCCTCGCCTCACTGCACTGGCTGCCCGTGTCTTTTAGAGTTCATTTTAATATTCTTATGTTTGTTTTTAAATACTTTCACAATCTAGAGTAAAAGAACATTAATATTCTAATCATCGGTGCAAATATCAACACTCAATGGACGCAACAAATCAAAAATTCACAACACAACATGGACGACTTATTCCGGAAACAGCCTACACTGCAACTGCTGAGCCATATCACTCATGTGCATAATAGGCTGTAAGTCTGCAGGTTTTTTTAAAGTCACAGCATCCGAAAAAGTGGAAATCTGTAATAACAGCAACACTGTGGATAAGTGAATAACAGGGTTTAACCTCTGACGGCCATGAATGTGTATACAGTGTGAATTGGGAGTGCGTTGTGATCCAGTCAACAGTGATCTGAGCTGTTACAGAATAATGCACAACACTGTATTACAATATTATGATACGCATCTTTGTTTGTGTCTGAGGGTCAAGTCACCACATACCATGAGGACATGGACCAGATTTCCAGTGATGGAGTTCCACACTTTCAACGTCAGATTGTTGGCCGCCGTTATCACTGTGCTGTCATGGCGATCCCATGCCACCATGGTGACCTTCAGCTTGGTCACCTTGTCTTCCAGCGGCGGAGGGTTGTACTTCCTGAGGGGGAAAGCAGTGATGCCGTTCAGGACTAAAATTTAAGCCCAACTAAGGTCTTTTTAGTTTAGTTTACATATAAAAATCAGGCACAGAGTCGTTGCCAAAGGTATCAGCAGTAGCATCACACCAAAATTCAATTTTTATTTATTTCCAATAAAAGTTCGTCTTCACGATTTCACAGAAACATGGAAGAAATCATCTAAATAAAAACTGAAGCGGCATACTGCATGAAAAACAAACTCTGTGCTACTGCCAAATGCTTTGGCCATGAATGTGTTTCAAATATGAAAATACTGTAAAAAATAAAATAAAGTAGATGCAACAAAAAAAGTAAACGCATCTTTTTCTAACTACATTAGTTATAAGTTGAAAAAAAATCAACTGTCCCTTCCTTTTGAGGAATGTATTCTGTTTTCCTCAGTCCCCTTTTACACCATTAATGAGGAGCCAGACCAATCTGACAGTTAGACCTTATCTTTCTGCAGCTTGAGATAATTATTCACAACCCCAGCTGTTCCTGTTTACATAAGAAAGATGTGAAAACCAACACATTCAAAACATCCCAACACCTTTTGCTGCAATTCCCTGACCCAGACTTTCTTTATTTTACAGACTGATTGTAGGAGCAATGGTTATAGATTTAACTCTATTAAATTCTTTGAGTAATTTCTTACATTATCCGAGCTGAGGGCATTTAGGACTTTTTATAGGGTTTGTTTTAGTTGACCTCATTGCTGCATTAGGGTTGTTGCGTTTGTTCAGGCAACAAAGACATAAACAGTCTGTCAGTGTACTCTACTCATGCACCGTCTGGGAATAAATCTATACTCTGTCTAGGAGCAGTCAGGTAATCAATCACCATGTCACACTTTATCCCACAGGTGTGAAAAAGATTTTTCTTTAACTTAACTATGCAGCTTCTCTATATTATGCAGTAGGTCATTGTACTTTAAATACATAAAAGCACATGTAAAACACTTCAAAACGCTGCATTTTTCATGAGAAGAATTCATCACATACTATAGCGCTAAGAGCTCAATGCAGGTGATTGATTATTTTAAAATGTAAACTGACATCATCACCTCCACGATGATCCCAGCTCACAAGGTCTTTATTCCAAGCACAAAAGCACTAATGGGAAGGCCAGGCCTTGACAGCAGTGCAAAGACACATACCCAGGTAATTTGGTCTGCATGTCCAGCAGAATGCTCTTCCAGCCCTGAGGGTGAAGCTGCCAGATTCGAGCTGTACCGTCCCTGCTGCCGCTCACAAACCTACAACACAAGCGCGCGCGCACACATTTATGTGAATGAAAATATAACACTTACTTGGAGATCAGCTTCCTGCATTAAAATGGTTCCCTCCGTCTCCACACATCAACAATAATTACATGTACCCCCGGATCTCCACCTCTACCACCCTCGCTCTTTGCATACACCGTCTACACCTTCCTCCCTGCTTAGATTACAGCAACCCAGGGGAATTACAGCTGAGCTTGTTTTTCTGCACTTCGTCTAGGCACACACAGTTTAATATGTCACGCGCAAGCACAAGTGTGTGCCTGAATGTGTGTTTGTGAGACAGAGAGAGACACACAAAGAGTGTGTGTTAGACATTAAGTAAAGCTGCTGACATCATCAAGTTTCATCACAGCACCCCGAGGTTCACAACGCAACAGTGGTGCACAAAAAAGAATTAACTGCCATAACTATGTACCTCACACACACACACACACACACACACACACACGTATAGAAATGCAATCTGTGTAAACTCACCTGTCACTGCAATGTGAAAATTGGATGCTGTCAACTTTGTCCTAAGTGGGAAAATATGAGAGAGAAACGTCAGCGCACGCCTATTTCTTATTTCTTATTTAGTTACCGTTAAACTGTATTTTCAGCAACTTAAAAAATGTCAAATAACTAGTTCATCTCAGACATTTTCAATTACAATTCCCGATTCATGGACAAGAAAAATATTGGTGACAAATCGTTTCAACCCACCTTTAAAGGTGACTACTATAGCAGTAGCTATGAATTTTTCACATTTCCAAATAGATAGTCCTATTTTTTTTTAATTTATCCTCTAACTTCCTCCTCTTTGGCTCTCTTCACAAACTGAAGGTCTGAACAGCAGCTGGGTGCTCATAATCAGAGCGCTGTGTCTGGAATAACCATATCCACTCTTGCTGAGATCATACCGAGGCAAGAGTGGAAAAAAATGTCTGAAAATGAGCACTGTTTGTGCAGATGTTGTATTTGTTATTTGAAACATCTGTTATTGGAACAGTACATACAGGACAGAAAATAAGGAAGACTATTACAGGTCTGCTTCAGATGCTCCTGAGCGAGTTAATATATGGTTGAAAACTTCAGAAGGCAGCATGTTTTTTGCTTTTATTGTTAAAATAAATCAAATGAAAAATCAAGAGGAAAAAAAAACAAAACTATATCACAAACAGTAAGAAAACTGTATAGGTATAGATCTACAGCTATAAATTTGATCATTTTTAGTAATACTCCCAGAAAACTATGTCAAATCTTAAACTTGTTCAATTAGCCAACTCAGTGCACTTGGATTAAAGCTGTTTTTGTAGTAAGTAAATAATAAATAAATAAAAAGGGCTCTATGCTGACTCACCGTATGGGACTCAAGCTCAGAGATCTTTTCTGGTTGGCCTGAGCCAAAGTAGTATACCCTGATGATGTGGTCTGTGCTTCCTGTGGCAAGGAACATACCACCTGGATGCATATGTTTAAAAAGAAAAGAAAGAAAAAAGATTTGGGTAATATTTGTTTCACATTCATTGATTTACCTTTGGGACACTGGTCTACATTAACTATTTGCAAATGTGCAGGCTTTTGCAAACCAGTAATCTTTCTAACCCTTAAAATAGAAATACCCACAAAAAACAGACCACAGTCATTCCACATTTACTGATAAAGAGCAGCAGCCACACAAGTGGTGACGCACAATGTGTGCTGTTCTCCAGTTAGTCTAAGTGAACATCTTTTTCTGTTTCACTGTCAGTGCGCTGGAAGCATGTATAAAAAAACCACAGCGAGCTGTGTTCACCTGCGCTGAAGGAGGAGCAGATCATCTGGACGCCGGGTCTAGAGCGCTCTGTGAATTTACTGGGCCTTTGACTGGACACACACACACACACACACACACACACACACACACACACACACAAGAACAGAATTGTTTACAACACAATTTAACACAAAGAACTACCACCTTGTGTTTTTAGCTGACAATGTTTTACATTTTGGCGTCTTAGCTGAGTTTGGCTTGATTTGCATGCTGTACCTAAACATTTCTAAAACTGGCCAGTTGGCCATTAAACACAGTGACAATTATAAATTCATATATACTTAAGATCAATAAAATCTTATAGAAATCTTCAGCATAGGATCAAACCTTTAAACAAATAAGCCCCTTTCAGACATGCACTCCTTTCCATTCATCTAAATGGATCAACTTTATGTCTCACGGTAATTTTACCGTGTCCGACCGAGTAATTATTTCAATGCAACACATGCCTAAACTGCAAGTAGTCAAATTTAAGTAATAAGATTACACCACACTGACTTTCAAGGGTGTGCACAGGTCTCTGGCCAGTATATAGAGATATATTAATGAAGCACAAGCTCTCTGCATCGAGTAGCAGAGACAATATGGGGACAAGGTTCACAGAGAGGTAATATGAGAGTCAGGAACAAGCCAGTGCAGGTAGCAATAAGGAAGAAGATGCAGGAGGCTCAGATCAACTTCTAAAAATAAAAATAAGTCTTTTTACTCCACTGAAAGCAGCACAGGAAAACTGTGTGTCATCTCATGCCAAATATTGCGTCTACATGGCTTTCTACATTGTCGCTGCGCAATTCACTGAATGAGGCCGCGAGGAGCATGAGTTTAAAAGTGACCTTTATTTGAATGACAGAACGCTGTCACTTACGGATTGATGAGGACGACTGTGTTATGTATGCCGTGTCTGAAGAGGGGCTGCAATGACGTGCTGACAAAATGCTTGATGCACAAAGTGTGAAAAATGTTTGTGCAGGTGAGACCGTGTGTTTTTCTCACCCAAACTTGAGTGTCCGTGCATCCCACTGCCAGAAGCAGATGGTGCCATCAGCTCCGGTGGAGGACAGGTAGCGCTTGGAGCCGCTACAGAGAGGAGAAAACTGCAAACACAACCAATCAGAGGTTAGCGGAATGAACAGAGGACAAAAAGACACACACAAACACAGTCGCTCTCACTGGGCACTTCATTAAGCATACCTGTTTGTCTGCTTCTTAAAGCAAATATGGAATCGGCCAATCGCATTGAGTCAGACGGGCTACAGCAGCAGAAAACCTACACGAGTGCCACTCCTGTCAGCTACGAACAGGAAACTGAAGCTACATTTCTCATGGGCTCACCAAAACTGGAAGAATGTTGCCTGGTCTGATGAGCGTCAATTTCTGCTGTAACAACCAGATGTTGGGTCAGAGTTTGGAGTCAACCCATATTCTGATGGCTGCTTTCAGCAGGACAATGACACAAAGCTCCAATCATCTCAAGTTGGTTTCTTTACCATCTGAGTTAGTTCACTGCCCTCAAGTCAGCCTCCACAGTTACCAGATCTCAATCCAGCAGAGCACCTTTGGGATGTGATTTTTCATACAATGGATGTGCAACAAATCTGCAGCAACTGTGTGATGGTCTCACATCAATATGGACCAAAATCTGTGAGGGATGCTTCCAGCATATTGTTGAATCTCTGCCATGAAAATTTAAAGCAGTTCTGAAGGCGAAAGAGCGTCCAACCAGGAGCTGATAAGGGTAACTAACAAAGGGTCCAGTAAACTAAAAGCAGTTGCACAGATAAAACTTGATACAAGTTAAACTGTGTACTGTAAACACACAATATATATATAAATATTTTGCCTGTTAAGTAAAAAGCTAGCTTTCTACAGTAAAATACAATTGCAGTTTGTCGTGGCTTCTCCCTGTCTGAAAAGAATACAAAATAAAAACAGCTTTAAAACAATCAAAACAATACCTGCAGTGAGGTGATGGAGGCTGCGTGTCCCTCCAGGACAGCCAGAGGAGCGCAAGTTTGTAAGCACCACACTCTAATGGTTTTGTCACAGGAGCCGGCGGCGATCATGGTGTTCTCGTAGCTGACGGCCATGTCGGAAATCTCGGCAGCGTGGCCGCGCAGGGTCGCCAGCAGACGCCCGTCATCTGTTCCCCAGATCTTCACGAGACAGTCATCCGAGCCCTGGGACAGAAAGAAAACGCCACCGCACATGAGTGAAGATTCACATTTGAGATCAGCGCATCTGCTTCTGGGCAATGGTTCCGGGAAGACAAATTAAAAATGTGAAGTTGAGAAAGATTTCTCAAATCTATCTGGGCACGCTGCAGAGCAGGACTCTCAGCAGATTGGCAAATTTGGAATACAAACAGGAGGGAAGGAGACTCTTCAAATGTAAAAATAGATTAATGATTAATTTGCTTTTTGACAAAAAAGCTACAATGAACATTTCAAGGCACTGACGGTGCATTTACATGCACTGTAACCAGCTTATTATTAGCCGGTAAAGAGAAAAAGACCGCAGCTGGCATGTAAACACATTCTCTGGCTAATGTTATCAATGCAAAACAACAGTGAGCACTGCCAAATGAACACGCAGACTGTTACTGTGGTCTGAGAATATCTTAGGCTGATTACATTTGACTCAGTAGACTGAGACTGGATGTGATGACCCAGAGCTGGTTTTATGAAAATGAGAACTCGGCTGTCAGAATGGAGGGACAGAAAATAGGTAGATCAAGCGGGGACCAACTCATATCCTCTTACTTTGTCACGGTTTTGTAGCAAAGTAGAAGCAAATAATAACTCTATTAATATTTATAAATAACTGCTAAATAAAAGCTTTGTTAGTGAAGCATATACAAGAATTGGTAGCTCAGATTCTCCTTAAACACTCGTTAGTCTGCAGTCAAAGTGCACGATCAAGTCCTCAATCGTGAAATCGCCTTTGGGGAGAGTGCCTGGCTGCGAGCCAACTCGCTGACGGTTAAAATGCTCATGATTCAACACGTTGCCAGATCCATCTGTTTTTTAGTTAAGAGCTCAAAATTATTTAAGTAACAGGTAACTGCGATGAAGAGGCAAAAAACACACAAACACAAATCCAGCAATTTCAGGATGTTACGATTCATAAAACTCAAACTTCTTCGCTTTCGAATAATAATTTTTGTCATGCTGAGGGTCAGACACTGTTAATGATGCCGTTTCATTTTATGTGCTCCTATATGCACCTGGAAACTTTTTTAATTTTCTTTTTAAGAAATCATAATGCATCATCACCTAAGTTTGCTCTGCACAACCGCCCCGACTCCACAATGCAGGGAAATTTATAAACAATTAATCATTTTTCCTCTATAAAATAACTACATATCAAAAAGAATATCGGCTGACGTATTGCTTGCCCCGAAAGCCTTGACCTTTTTTAACTACAAAGCATTTTGGAGACCTGCCACGCCATCTGCACCACCATAGATTTCAGAGCAAAGTGCAATCCTCCCTGTTTCCTCACAACTACAGATAAGATTTTAACCACAGTCACAAGGACAACCAGCACATACCAACTGTTCTCGATTTGTCTTTTCAAGCGGCCACAAGAATTAGCTGTTTTTAAAGCTATGTTATGCAAATCGATATAACTGACTGCAAAGCCGCTGTTCGACCAAACTTGCATGCACTTGTTCACCGAACACAACGATCCCTGCGAATCTTTAGGGCGCACAAAATAATCAATTAATATGCCTGAAACAGCATAAGAGCCTGAGCAAAAAGACTGAAGAGATCTAAAAATAAGAAAATATATAAATAAAAATGATCTCGTGATAAAAGGAGGGGAAAAAAGTAGCAGAGGGAGAGAGAAAAAAAAAAGGAGAGAAAGAGAAAGTGAGGGAGAGCAAGAATGAATTTTAATTCTGGCACTTAGCCAGCGCCTCAGAGGAAACATTTTCTCCAGTTATGATGAGAAATAGCAAGATGAAGAGTGGGGGGGAGGGAGGAAGAGAAAGGAACAAAGGAGGGGCAGCATAGCATGAGGACGGGGGAGAGAGAAAGAGAGATAACAGGAAAAAAGACACAGAGAGACTCAATCTAACCCCCCCCCCTCCTCCTCCTCCTCTCCCTCTCAGCAGCCAGCCATTTTTAGAGATTTAAGAAGTGAAAGCTGAAAATGGTGTAGAACAGCAGGCAGTGTTTGACTCAAGATTCCAAACAGAAGGACGGCGACATTAAATCAACATTGTCTCATTGTTCGTTCACCATTTAACACGTTACCAGAAGCTGTACCTCTCTCAAACTAGGTGGAAAAGGCATGCGGCAAATGTATACAACAGGCACCCAGGGGGCAAAGGTCAGCTTACTTCTTTTGAGATAAATGCTTTCGTTTGATTACCCACGATTATTATCGCACAGCTGTGTGAGTTTTTCCAACGTATAACCCAACAGGTTATAGCTGTGAGTCACTGCGTAAAAGCGTCCTACCACAGTTAGGTAAACAGTAATTACCGCCTAGCAGAACCGTTACAGCATGAAACGCAGATGCTTGTGCATCTTGGCGAGCGAGCGGAACCTTGTAACAATCTAACACAGAATGCGAGAGGTGACTCTAAACAAACACAGAGCCGCCACACTGAAATCAGACTTGAACAGGCTCCCGTACACAAGCTAATGTCAACGCAACATCGAACAAAAACGCCAGCGTGTGGGAAAACTTACGGTGAAGATGCGTCGCCCCGTCCTGTCGAAGGTCACGCAGTACACGGACGACAAGTGTCCCAGGATCCTCTTGTGCATCTTCATGTGCTGGTACACGGCCGTGGGCACCAGCTGACGGAGACGGTAGGAGCCGTTCAGTCGACGGCAGAAGCTCGTTTCCACTGGATGTCAACAAAAACATGCACATCAGTAAGGAAAGACACCACTGTACAGAATGTAGAGGAAACATCACTAAATATACACTAAATTGACAAAAGTCTCCACTCGTCTGCTTTCCCATGCACACTCAATTCTTAATGCAAAGGGTTTAATATGCTGTCAGTTCACCCTTTGGTACCATAACAGCTTCAGCTCTTCAGGGAAGGTTTTCCACATGGTTTAGGAGTGTGTTTATGGGAATTTTTGGGCATTCTTCCAGAAGCACATTTGTGAGGTCAGGCACTGATGTTGGACGAGAAGGCCAGGCTCGCACTCTCTGCTCTGATTCATCCCAAAGGTGTTTTACTGGGTTAAGGTAAGGACTCTGTGCAGGCCAGTCAAGTTCTCTTCCATACCAAACTCGATAATCCATGTCTTTATGGACCTTGCTTTGTGCAATGGTGCGCAATCATGTTGGAACAAAAAGGGGCCATCCCAAAAGCGTTCCCCCAAAGTTGGGAGCATAAAAATCTCCAAAATGTTTTGATATCCTGAATTAAGAGTTCCTTTCACTGGAACTAAGGGGCTGAGCCCAACCCCTCAAAAACAATAATCCTCCCTCTGTCAAAATTTACACTTGGCACAATGCAGTCACACAAGTACCGTTCTCCTGGGAACGCCAAACCCAGACTCGTCCACAGAACACAACTCCGTTGCTCTAGAGTCCAGTTGCGGCGTGCTTTACACAACTGCATCCGACACTTTGCATTGCGCTTGGTGATGTAAGACTCGGATGCAGCTACTTTCATGATGCATAACCCTTTCCATCAAGCTCTCTACACACTGTTCTTGAGGTTTTGACAATACAGCATAAGAATGCTGAAATATTTTAAAGTGAATTTTTTTTTTTTTTTTTTAAACACCTCCGTCTTTTCACTCTTGGACTCATCAAGATTGGCTTTGCATGATCACCATTCAAAATAATCCTCATTTTTCTTATTTATCCTCCGCAGCACAACCCTCTTCTGATTGGGTGCCCCTGACACACAGAACGTTTGAATGCAGGTGAGTAAAGCTCCTGTGCTCCCTGTCAGAGAGCTGCATATCTGATGCCGGTGTTACAGTTTCAGCATTTGCTAGTTTATAAAGGGTCCTTGGGTCCTTCACATTTCATGAGATGCTCTGTAGAGAAGTGTCCATGTGCCCTGCAGTTTTTGCAACCAGTGCACCAAAATTCGCATGAATGCTTCAGGTGGATTCCAAGAGGACTTGGAGGAAAAAAATAGAGCAGGAAGGACTACTCATCCATGGTGTCCACAGCTGTCCATGTGCATCTCCGCAAGCGAGCATAATCCTGGACTGAGATGGTCATACTGAGGATATCCGCTCTCACTGACACTGACATCAGAGCCAGGAGTTTAAAAAAAACTGTCCAAACAGAGCTCTTACAGAAGTCTGGAGCCAGAGCTTTTGGATTATTTATAGATGCATCCCCCTAATTTTTTGAAACTTTTGCCATGTTTATTAAGCGCAAGGTGAAGCATAACAAGTCCACTTTTTAAAAAAAGATCCACAAGTCTGCGTGCAAACATACAGACTTCTTTAGGCAAATCGATACTTACATTACTTTCAAATGCAAGATCTGACTCATAGACTAAATATTAAACTTCCAGAAAAATATAAAAATGGCCCAGTTTACCAAAATGACTGTTTTCCTTACCAATATTCGGCGGGCTCCCATAGATAATAGGTGGCTCTGGTGGCCGTCCACAGTGCAGCGCAGCCAACGCTGAGCCTTTCCACACAACATGTTTGCAACCTGGAATTTACACACACAGCACAGATGCATAAGCACATACACAGCTATAGTTAAGTGTGTGTTGTGCATGTTGATCTGGATGTATGCACTCATATTTGCATAACCACGCAAATGTATACAATCACTCCATGTCTTGGTAAGTCAGCGCTTACACGCAGGAAGACACAGGCATTGAGCGAGTGGGTGTTTTTGCGCGCGTGTATATTTAACTATGCAAATGCACTGCACGTGAACTCACTCTTGGCGGTGCGGAGAAGATTCTGTCTGCCAGCTCCTAGAAGGCTGGTGAGTCCAGGCACACTGGCAGGGACCTCCCTCTCCAGCAGCGGACAAACTCTGGTGCAGACCTGCAGCAGGTGGTCTGGCGTGATGTGCCTGTAGAGCTTTACCTGAACACAAGGATACACTCAGATTAAATCTGTCTTCAGGCTGTTAAATGACCACAAAAAACACCTACCGCTAGTGGGGGGAGGGTGGTAGAGTTTTTTTTTTTTTTTAAAAGGAAGCTGAGAGAAATGTGCTCAAAGAGCTTTTCTGCCAAAATCTGCTGTGTCAAGACGTCAAACCCCCACCAGCTGGATGATTTCTTCTGCTCGAACCCGATGACAGTGGTGTGAAAAAGAAAACATCTCGGTGGAGGTACAAATGGGTTCCACATTACTACGCCAATTTTCACACAAAAATCTACAAATGTATCGTACACATCAATGGGGGAAAACTTGTCAGAAGGCAAACAGTGGCTGCAAAGTAAAGGGGAACTGAGACTTCCATTTCAAATTAAAGTATTTTCAGCAAACAGAAACGCTGAAAAATCCAGGCCACTTCCACAAATGACTGTTGAGAATCTTAAAAATAAAGGTTCCTCTGTTCTCTGAGTGTGTCAGAGTAAATCACACTAAACAGATAACGGATAAACTAACAGATAACTGCAAAAATAAAAATAAAAATAAAACCTGAGACATATTTATACACTAAAATAAAAAAAAGATGCAAGCTTTTAAATGCTACAGCTCCCAGCAGCATACGCACTACAACAGCAGAGAACTGAGGGAGGGTTGTGGTGGTGGGGTGGAGGGGGTGTGGCATGCAACATAAAGATGAAGCACACAGAAACCTACGCTGTTATAAACACACTGCTTCTCTGCTTCCGTTGACACATGGGGACCCTCCTGCGTGGCCTACTTCTAAAAAACACGCACGCCTGAATGAGTGGAATGGCACGCACGGTACAGCATGGGCCGGGACGAAAGCGAGACACGGAGGGGAATAATGCAGCATGCAGCAGTGTGTTTACTTGGAGCAAGCCAGATCGGTTTAAATGTATTCACTCAAATCAGACGTGCAGTCATCAGCTTTGTTTCAGACACCTAAGCCTGAAATTAAACAATTATTCCACTCAGTCACACACACACACACACACACTTTCTCCATTCCTTTATCTGTCTCTGTGACACACACACACACACACACACACACACACACACACACACAATTAATGACCCCTTAATTGCTTTCAACATCCTTGCTGGTTCACAGACGTGATCAGTGTTTCTAAGCACATATCAGCCCCTCTTAGGTACACGCAGACCCACGCCTGACATACACACACACACACACACTAAACTAAGTGATGTGCAATAACAATTTGCTCCATTTTCCTTCCTTCTGAAGGGTAATGGATAACACTCCTCCAGCCACGGCTGCACCATCACAAAGCACATGGCCCCACACCACTGCAAGTTGCCCTCTATATAATCATTATTACTATTGCTATTATTCTTATTAATATTTTTATTATTATTACCATCCTGCTTTTCATTCATAGCCCTACAATCATCTTTCACCTCAAGCATCACTGCCTCTGACGTAGATTTGCATTCATTAAAATGTATTATTGCTCACAATTAATCCATTAATAAATGAGTCTAAACACATTTGTGCTGATAACGATGCAGGCTTCCACTTCCACTCAAAAACACGGCCGTATTTCTTTGCGCTTCGTCTTCCTGATCAGTTTGAAATGCGACACGAAAGCAATCGCACATCTAATGAATCCGCCTTCGTTAATTAGCCGCAATTAATATCGTTAATTATTACAATATCATTGTTGAGTCCTCATTGATGCCCAACCCCCTTCTTTAACAGCGTCCCCCCTAGAAATCTAACTACAAACGCCCACAAAAAAAATAATAAATAATCATAAATAAATAAATACATCCAGCCGATATCCTGCCCTCCTGCCTCTAACCTCCCTGTTTCCGCTTGGTCTAATAATTAAAACCCCTCCGCAGTATTTTTTTTTAATACGGGAAATTATGCACAATAGACAGGAGGCAGGCAGAAAGACTGGGGACGGGAGGAGGAGGAGGAACGGAGAGCCCAGCGAGCCAAGCAGGAAGAGAGAAGAAAAAAAACACACACACTCATACGAGCGGGCAGAAAGACGCTGTCAATAATTTCTTAAACCTATACATTTACATGGCGATCAAGCTGCACTTTACGCCATCTAGTTCCGTTTGTGCTTTGGGATGTGAAGACGGAAATCGTCCCCCACAAACATTATCTCGTAGATTAACCAGGTCGCTGTTTTTTAAATCGGTATTAAAATAAAACTTTTAAAATAACACAAATAAGGAAAAAAAGATAACAGGGAGTGCGCGCTTTTAGCAGGTCTGACTCGGAAACAAATATGTAAGAGGATGATGAATTCACCCCACGCCCCCATGCGTAAAAACGCCGCTTTCAGGCGAAAGCCCCGTTTGTTTACATGACAATTAAGCGCTCCAATTAATAGCGCGATTATAAGACATCAAGCTGAACCTCGCATCTTCACACCGACTGATCCCTCCTCTGCTTTTCCGTCCGAGCTCGCACCAAAACAACCCTCTCCCCAGAAAATAAAAAAATAACCACTCCACAACAACCTCAAAGAACAGGGGGCGAGCCGTGACTCCAGCTATACTGACTATACTCTTTATATTTCCCACGAATAAAAAAAAAAGTCCTGTTTTCTAACTCTTGTGCCCCCCCTGTGTGTTTTCAACCCATGCACACAAATTATGGTTCTTGCAGGACAAGAGCGCCTCCATCTCTCTCTCTCTCTCTCTGTGGCTCGTGGCGCAGGGAGTCCCTCCTCCGGATCCTGGCGCTCCTACACCACAACACTCATGACGTATCAACATTTCACACACATTTTTCACCAACAACTCTCGCAACCTTTTGGACATGCATGGCCACCAAACTCGCACACCGTGGCGCACACAAGGTTGGGACCCGAGCCCCTTGTAAGTGCTCCAAAAAGAGCAGCTTCCCTCCCCCTACAGCCTGCAGCCGACTCGCCCTGCAAAGTCCTTCTTCAGTTTGTGCTCCACCACCTGATTTAAAAATTGCGGGAAATTCAATTTTTATTTTGCTCTCTAAAAACTTTTTCCTCAGTTATACAGCACCCTTACCAAATTTTCGTACGTCCCGGGGTGTTCCTGCCCCGTCCAGTCCAGCCTTTTGGGCAGCAGCTGAGGTGGAAAAACAGTGTGGACCGTGATCATCCAGTTTGTAGACGTATCAGGTGATGTTTTAAAACAGTAAATGGTAAATCAGAGTCAAAGCAACATCACAAAGTACAGTGCAGAGAGAAGCATCTCTCTCGTGCTGCTGACTGCTTACCTCCTTCTCCTCCACCTCCCTTATCAGGGTCTGAAAATAGCATAAAAATACAGAATTACACCTCGTGACAAATGCCGACATATTATAAATTCTCCTAAAATGCGAAAACACCAACCTCGGCTGCTTTTTGACACGGTCCAGCTTCTAGAAATCGGGCTATTAGGAAGTACAGTTCTGGTATGGTTGGAGGGGGAGAAGAGGACGGGAGCTGCGTTAGAAGAGGGCACCGAGGAAATTGGGGGGATATTACAACGACCGTGACATAGTTTCCGATCTCCTTTACTCACCAGAAGTCAACTGCGCGATGTGTGTACTGTCTGAAGCCATTTTGGTGTTGTTTGCCAGGGCAGCGCCAGAGCCTGTGTGGTGGGTCTAGGTGGCTGCCCTGTAGCTGTCACTGTTTATCCACCAGGAAGAGGCTGCCTCCATTCAGCTTCGCTCGCACGAAGTCCCGGCTGCGTCGAGTATGCCTCCGCGGAGCGATAATTAGTGCGCGCTGAACGCTTCACCCCGCCAAACACCGCCTTCCTTTAACAAAGACCGAACGGCTAAATTGTGGCTGTACTGAGCGCCGGCTGGGGCGAATTTCACTTACGACCGGTTTGCCGTGGAGGCATGTTTGTTTTAATCCCCCTCCCCCTCAAAGGAAAAAGCGCAAGCCCTCTGCGGAAGAATACAAGCGCTGTGTCTCACGCACGCCGCCGTCGAGGGGAGGTAGAAATGGCAGCCTGCTAAAGGAGAGGACACATTGCTGCAGAATGGCTGTTATTTTGTAACTAGACGGCATTTATCACATTTTTATTCATTAGAGTCCATTCCTCTGTCATTTAAAGTCTATTGCGGATTACCACAGCCTAATTCTTGCCATATTTTTTTCCTGTATATTCGTAGCTGGCGGGTTCAGAACATGGCTCCCGTGTTTGAGAGGGATTTACAGGCGAGCAAACGGTTCAGCTTAGTTTATTATTATTATTATCAAACACCACAGCTAGCCTGCTCTCTTATCAGCTCTCCGTGTTCTTGCTGCTGGTCTCGCTTGTCGTAACTCTGTCGCTATTGTGTAATAAGATGTCCAAGCTAACACACCCACTCTCTCAGGGAGCCGTTTGGTGGGGAAGTCGTCCATTTCTCTTCCAAATACTACCAGGCAATAAAATGGGGGAAGGGTTGGAGGAGAAGGGGAATGCAGCTTAATGAATGAAACCCCGTGAGTTACAGCAATTTAATGGCAACCGAGACACTGAGACAAGGCATACACATCAAGGGGGATTATCAAGGAAATGTATGACAGGATGCCACCTCGGTGACAGCTGTGAATGAAAAAAAAAAAAAGAAAAGCAACTCTTTGGTGTTAATTTTTACTTTTTAAAGTAAACTCATAATAATATTTGTGCAAGGGAGGTACATTATAGTTTTATTAAAAGCCAGTTCACCAATTACAAACAACAACACCCCCAGTCTTACTTCCCACATTTAATGTTTACTGCTTTAAGTAAGACACAAATGAAAGTGAAGGTAAATACACATCACACATGTTTCAGATCATTTTACAACAGTTTGGAGTTTTCTTTTAAGCAATATTTTGCCACATATCTTCTTGGGTTTTTTTGTTTTTCTTTTCACTCATATCTATAGCCTACATGTGTGAAGTTGCCTGTGTGGTACAATTCAGCTAAACTGAAATATTCACACCCCTTATAGTTGCATATAATTCAGTCTACCTGCACAAATTATTAAGACTAGTACAGAAACTACTTTAACTTCTTCTTTATAAACTATTTAAAATCTCTTAACACATCGAGAGTCCATCTGGGAAGGTGCTGTAAGGCTTTGTGCTTCTAAGAGTCAACTTAATGTTTTTTGCCTAATTTAAACAGAGTAATGCCATTCTATTTGTAAAACTAACAAGGTGTAACTCAAATCAAATCAAGTGTAACAAATAAACACAAATTCGGTTTGTATCGACACTTTCCACAAATTTGTCATTTACATTACATCGTTTGGCAATTATGGGTTCATTTTGTCAATGTTAAACACAAATAATACAACATTTATAGGCTGCCAGATGGGCAGGAACTCAACAGAGAGTGTTCTCATCACCAGTGGCTACACCACCTACTATTATTCCATGTCAAAAGCGTTCTGGCAGATAGGTGGGTGGACGATTACTCTGAGAGGAACAAGCAATATTTGAGCTTTTCAAAAATCCACTTTAGTATTCTGACCCTCCACTGACAGAGTTTTCGATCTTCTCTTCCAAATGTGCGCATCGTATCAAGCCGGCTTAAACTCGTCCATCCATGGATTTCACGGATTGGGTGTAATTTGACCATCAAATTCTATATATATTTTTTAAAAGCACAGGGGGAAAAAATTAAAATAATACTTAAAATGTTTAGATGATCAGGTATGGGTTTTTCAGCCTAATCATTAACTTGTATTTTACCCGTTGACCTGAACCCTCATGACTAAGTTTATTGTGTGGGCTGACACCGCCACAAGGAGGCAACCTCACCCTGTGTCACTAAGTTCCGGGCCAAAGAGGAGTCAAAGGTTATGAAAAGATGCAGTCGGTTACAGATTTTCTTTTACTATAAATAGCTCACTGATAAATACTGATCACATCAAAAAAAAGATCAAATCCACTGAAATGGTGATCTTGACAACAGTCCACACAAAGATACTTGTTTATCCACACCATTGTAAATCCACACCCTTTACTAAACTTTGCCACATAGCATAAAAATCCTGAGAGGTGTGGAGAATTACTTGGCTTCCACACTCTTTCCCTGCTAGAGACAATCATCAGACAATCAGGACTCTGATGTCTTCACGTATAGTTAGAAATTAGAAGTTTCAGCTCATACTAAGTCCTTTTGGAGCCACATAGCCTTTCACTGTCATTGGGTTCTTATAGCTGCTGAGATTTTAATCATCGATGTTCTCATAGCTATGCAGCTTCAGTCTGGATTCAATGGTCTACTCTGTGGGTTAATACAATGGCTCTTTTTTCAGTGTCATGATCAAGGTTAAGTAAAACTAGGTGTGATAAAACATTTTAGTTAACCGCAATGAAAATACAAAAAGAATAATCGACAAAACAAGTGAAAACAAATATTATTGTGGTCAAATTTTTCACCTCTTTTGTTGAGACTTGTCATGTCTACAAGACTGTGACTCAGCTGCCTTCACAGAGGGTTGCGTTTGCATTGCTATACTTTTTCTGAATTTCTGAAATCGTCTCACTTTCAAATTCCCTGCATACCTGAGTAAGTAAAGACACTACAGCTGACAATGAAAGGAATAAAGAACAAAATTAAAAACTGGATGTGCACATTCACCCTGAAAACAACCTGAAACTTGAGTTAAAAACAAAGTTAAATAAAAAATTAAAAACTAATTAGAAAATATTAAACTATAAATATATCACTAAGGGTGGCACGGTGGTTAAGTGGTTTGCACCATAACCTACCACCAAGAAGCTCCTGGGTTTATGTACCCTGCTTTTGGCCCCACGACAGCTGGGATACATTGAAAAGAAAATTCTGGCCGAAATGCTTTAACTAATTTAATCACATGTAAATTATCCACATAATTTTATATAATGTAAAATGATAAATTTAATCAAATCTGGTCAAATGAGATTTACTTGATTGGTATACATTCAGCTTCTACAGCTCTTTGGTGTGTTAGTATCTCTGGCCTGTGTTTGTCTTGTATGTTTGCTATTATTTCAGAGCACTTTGGTCAGCCCTGCTGTTTTTTTTTAAAGCACTTTACAATAAAGTGGTATGGTTAGGTAAGGATTTGAATAAATCAAACCTTTTATTGTATATATTTCAGTTTCATTTTACTCAAAATTATTGTTTCATGTTTACTGAAGGTGAAAAATCATTTTTGGGGGGAGTTGGCAGCGCAACCCTAAACTGACTAAGTGGTTAAGAAAATGGATACATTGTTGTTTAACAATTTATTAAATGAACTTGTAAATTAAATGTGACCAAAAAAAGGACACTCAAAGGACATATTTGCACAGAGTTGGAACTTTCTGATATGTTGCACTCATTGATTCTTTGTGGGCAAGTGTGGTGATCAAACTCCTTTCTGTGTACAGTCTTCTTCATCGCTTTGTTTCCATCAGAATCATTACAGAAAAGGAAGCTTCACGCAGATGTATGGATCACTTTTTTCTATATGTGTTCATCTATATCGCTGTAACATTTTAACCATAAATCCACAGTTTTGTCTGTCATTAAATATCAAGAACTGTTTTTCTGCTCAAGTGCCTTTCAGTTCTTCTGTTAGCAGGTTACAACAGTAGGAGCTGCACTGGAAACAGGAAAGTTGAATATAAAATGAACATCACTAAATGTTTTTCCCTTATTGAACTAATTTTATGTATATTTTTAGGAATCTTGTCTGACTGATATTTTTTTAATGAACCTTTAGAAAAACCTGGAGGTCCCACTGTGGCACACCAAAGTACCTATAGGGGTGACACTGGGATAAAAGGTCAAGTGATCCTAGCTGAGTATTTCCCAGTTAAACCCATATAGCAATATTTGTGTTTTACAGCACCACTACAGCTGAATGATGATAAAAAGCATCATGTTGTTGACTGAGGCTCATCTCAGTACAGTTTTGTCTCCTCAGTATGTGGCAGTACCTGCACAGACATCATTGCCACCTCTACATGCTAAAGGGAAAAGGAACTGGCTATAGGCCCACAAGTGTGAGTGACAGGTTGTCCTGCAATGGAGAGACCCAGTGCTTTCACTGGTCCCACCACTCTGGCAAATGCTGACCTTTCACTTCCTGACGCAGCAGTTGTATTTAACACAGCCACGTGCCCCTGGCGACCTCACACACATGCACACAAAAGTGTACACAGACACAGAGTGGCAGCTTTGTGTTGGTTAAAAAAGTACTTGTAAAACCTGAACACAGAGAGGAAAAGCAGCCTGTGTGCAGGCATAAAGTTAAAATGCAGCCTACTAGTGTCTGGGGAAAAACAAAACAAAACATGCCATTGCTGTCCAAATGCAGAACCTATTTCACACTGTTTTTATTTACCAATGAGTGAAGAGACACCAAAAAAAACAGTCCCACGAGACATCAACTTTTTCTTTTATTTCAAAATATTCTCCCAACAGGATGAAAGTCAGAGAAGCCCAGAGGGTCCAAAGCCAATAGAGCCGTCTAGAACAGAAGCACCACTCATTATTGCTATGTCACTCTGCTGCAGGACAAGGCGTTCAGGGGAGAGAGGAAAAAAAAGAAAGGAAAAGGGGAGGAAACAAAGTCAAGCACAGAGACTCACAAACACATTCACCCCAGTATACACATACAAAAGGAGCTATGTGAAACACAGTGGTGGTGACTAAAAAGTAAGATTTTTAAAAAGCTGCAGATGTTCTCCATGGTGACTGTGGAACTGGTTTCTTGTGGCTCTGCAACCAAACTGTTGATATGCTCACCTTAGCCGTAATGGGGGTTACATTATGGTGTGACCATCTTCCGATTACAGGCAAAGTGCCAGTAAGTGATGTTTTATAGAGGAGCGTAACTACGAATGAAGGTAGAGCCGGTTCATAGATTTTTTAAAAGTCTTGTTTACAGCTCCTCTCAGGCAAAACAAAGAACATCTACAGCTGTCTGATAAAACCACTTCATTCTGCCTTTCTGCTTCTAAGAGGCATACAGTATAGCAATACAGAATGCGGGGGGGAGGAGGAGAATGGAGCAAAAACAGGAGATGGGGGAAGGAGTATGAAGATACGGGAGGTGGGGCTGCTGGTTGTCCATCTCTACTATCACAAGTCTAAAAAAAATTCAGCATGGTACAAAATCGTCAGTAAAAAAAGATGCTTTGCTGCCATGGAGTCAGAGGGGACGAGTCGGTGGACGCGGCCGTGCCTTTACGCCTTCTCCTCGGTAGCCTCTTCTGCTGCTTCAGTTACCTGGAGGTGAAAAACACAAATGCAGGTGTAGCCATTATTTATCCCAGGAGACTTAAGAGGGCCAATGAGGTACGAGGAGGGGAAAACCCAACCAGCAACTTGTGGTAACCAACAACGAGATATTTATTACTTGACCAACACTGTGGCCTTCACCAGGGTCATCCACAAAGCTGCAGGCTGAAACATGTTGGTCGAGTAATAAAGCTTCAGCTTCTTCAGACCCTTGTTTGTCTGTATGCAACTTGGAAGAAGTCAAAGTAGAGGTCTACCAATGCTTTGCAGGCAACCCCTCAAACAGTGTACATCCAAACTTATTTTGCATAAAGATCACTTAATGTTTTGGTTTATTGTCTGTAGAGTTAAAGACTTTCCAATTGAGTTATCTGGATGATTTTGCTAACAACTACAGCAGTAGGGATGCTTGCTTGTGTAGAAATTCTGGGCTTATACATATTTTAAAAGTTGAGCTAATGTGGTTTTTCACACCTTTGTTAGATAGTTTTCACTGAAGAGAAGACAGAGAGCAGGTAGGACATGCACCAAAGCGGCTCTGGTCAAAAGCAAACCCATTTCGATGCCACTTTTGACCTAGCAGCATTTGGTTGCCAGCTGAACCACTGAGCTAAACCAGCACCTGATTTATTTCACTTTTGTCGTATCGTTTCCTCGTTTTCTGCTAGGGATGCAAATAACTAGTTGCTATTTTAGTCTTCTAGCATTTTGTCATACTGTCTTCAAACATTGAGTGTAACAAAAGGTAAACATCAGGTCACATCTTGGGTGTGACACTGCACTAAGTCTGTAAAATTAAAGCTATATAAATGTCAGATTTTTAAACTGTAACCAGAACTCTTGTTTGATTCTTTACATTCAGTCTAGAGTATGTCTTATTTATCAGCAGGCTGATTTTAGGTCTTAACCAGTCTATCAGCATAGACATTGATGACAACCAATAAATGAAAATTTAAAAAGTAAAGAACAGACGGTAGGAACACAGTTTGCCCAGCTATTAGCACTCTGCAACTGCCAAGTTGGCAACAAATGTTTGGAACCCCACAAACACAACAAACGGCAGAGTTGGGCAGAGCTTAAATGAGTAAATAAATAACTACAGATGAGGGGTGGGTGATATTTCCTCAAAATTTCAAGAAAATTTATAATGATGATATTTCCGACGATACAGAAAAAACAATACTGAACTACATTTTATTGATGCTTGCAGACAGCTGCGTTTCTAAATTTTCCATCCTTTTTATCCAATGAGCAGTTGTCACTGATGGCACACTTCCTAATTTGAAGTGTGACTCTATTTAAACAAGGTGCCTAGGTAGGTTTTCCGTGGGCACTTTAAGTATAAAATAGCTGCGTAACACTTTACTTTAACAATAACTAATAATAAATTACATAATAAAAATGTAAAATATTTTCTCCATTGTATCTTTACTCAAGCTTTTTAACTAGCTCACTGATGTGAGCTAGTTTTACACCATGTAACCACGTCAGTACTTTCCACCCATCATTTGCTTTTCCTCTCATATGGAGTGCAGCTAGCATTACTTGGTGGAGTCACTTATGACAAGATAAGCAAGATATTGTGATATGACATTTTTCTTTTGCGTAAAAATGTATACCGGGATTATTGTGGATGTTATGATATGCCGCAGCCCTACTACTCATGATAATTTATATATTTCGTATATCTTAAAGAAAAAAATATTTTGGCTTATATATCACAATCTCAGATTTTTCAATGACCAAATATTGGTATCAGTATCGGTCTTAAAAATGCTTTATTGGTCAAGCTCTAATGCTGTACCAGTCATTTTTCTTAGACCGCTCTTCTTAAATGTAGCCTATTAGTGCTTATACTGACAAAAAGTTACAGACGGGAGAAACCAGGGATCAATCTGCCAACCTCCCGATCAGTGAACAGTCTATTCCAGCACTTGAATCAAGGCCATCTATGAGCTCGATACCATTTTTATGACTATATCCTGAATATTAAGCCAGAAGTAGCAGGTAGTTGGCTAGGAATGAACTACAGTCAGGAGATAGCCTAGCTTAGCAGAAAAGCCATGTACAGACATAAAATTAGCCTGGCTTCATCCAGAATTGGCAAGATTCACCTAAACACACCAACAAGATATTTCTATGGGCTTTCAGATTTTAAAGGGATTTTCACACATCCACTACGCAGCTTTGAACTTTTCTTGACATCTCCCAACAGAGGTGCATATGAGTACACAAACTCCAACAGGACAATTGCCAAGACAATCATCACTCACAAGTCAACGTCATATTTGGAACCTGCATGCTCTATCCAGGCAGAACATCACCTTAAACCACATGGAGTATTTCTGGTAGGGTAGATGCATCCGAAGCTGACTGTTTCGTGCTGTGGTTTACATGTCAGAAAGAAGAACTGTCGGAAATATCCCAGCCTGATTCTCCCCATTGTTCATGTGTAAAAATGCCTTATGCTTAGCTAAGCAGCCTGGTTTCATTTGTACTGTACAGACACACAGAGAAAGTGCTATAATTTTTATTTCACGAGGTAAAAGCAACCTATTTATCCAAATGTCAGGCTATTTCTTTAATGGCTCAGTTCACTTCCCCAACAAAACACCACATTTACTCACTTACTGCCAGCAGTGGCTGATTTCTATTTATGGACCTCTCAAACCCCCAGTAAATAAAAGCAGAACTATCAGTACTGCGATTCGACTGAAGTCACCCTTCAATAAGAAATTTACAAAGTCAGGCAGGTGGGTGTTCATGAGTTTCAAGGTAACATATGACCTCATTTGCCAATGAGTAGCTTCAAGCTGTTAGCTCAACTCATCACTTGATGTTTTTTTCAAGCTAAAATTTTGCAACAGCACAATTATTATTTTTGCTTACTTTTTACATTCTCTCCTGACTTAGCAATAATTTTGTTGTGGTCTCCTCTGAGAGGTGCATTATGAAATAAGTTCAACACAGCCAGGTTTTCTTTGTGTTAGCTGGTTTGACCAAACCTAACACCCTCAGAGGCAACAGGTACCACAACAGTGGTTAACAACTTTTTTTGTTAACCCAGGCACATCAGACATGTCAATTGACTCTTCTACGGCAAAAGCTGGATCGACTGAGCACTGAACATAACAGTGCAATGCAACACTGTACCAAACAAGACGACAGTAGTGCTGAGAAAAAGGATAATTTTGGGAATCGGTGATCATCACAAGTGCACAGAGCAGAAAAATAATCATACCTGGCACCCTCGCTGTGCTGTTGTTTGTTAGAAACATGACAACTTAACATCATAGATCTCATGTTTTTAAATGAATACTTTTAAACATTAAAGGTCAGGGTACGGTCTGTTCAGGTCTGACTCTGTGCCATGACCTAATGAAGAAGATATGAAAATCACTTTATATTAAAATCAAATTTATTGTATTCTAAAACTGTCAATGAACAACCTACAAATGTACAGACTTGTTATAGTTTTGTATTTTGTATATTACTTTTTATTTCATTTTGTTTCAGTGCATTGTTTTTTATTTCAGTTGATTGTTACTGTTACATGTTTTGACTCAGTCTTGTAGACATCCAGTAAACATGTCTATCAAAGCCTCATCAGGTAAGTTGTAATAATATTTTTACTAAAGAAACAAATACTAAAAACATTAATATTTTCTCTATATTTTTATGTTATTTTTGTTAGTGTTCCAATTTTACAAAATGTAGTTTCAGTTAGTTTTTTTCATTTTTTATTCTTAAATTTTTTTCGACAACTAAAATGTTTTTTAACATCTACATTAGTTTTAATTAAATATAATCATTTTGGAAATGCAGTTGATCGGTTTTCTCACCTGGGTTCTAGTAGCAGCACAAAGAAGAATTAGCAGCAGGTTAGAGCCAAACATAAAAACATTCATACATTTTATGCATCACCAACTGAATGCATGCAAATTCCAGTGACAATGTGACACCAGGTTTGGGCTGCTGAAGCTGAGCTTCATGGTGGTGTTAGTAAGATATTGCTCAACAGGTTACATACAAAACATACTCCTCAAGCAGGTATTTGTCCTGAGAAGTGTACTGAAAATCTGAAAGGTTATGAGTTCAGAAAAAGCTAACACGGTGATGTTGCCAAGTAAAAAGAAAGTCACCAGTGACACAGAAAACTCTGCCTAAAAGCTAAACATAGCTCGGTAACCCGTTAATCTCACCTCCCACTACACCCCTCTGGTCAATAGTGGAGTCAGCTGTTCATGAACCAGAGCACATTTCACATTGCAGCTCTGTGAGCAGCAGCTAACCTTCCTGCTAATGGAAAAAGTTGTGTCAGACCCACTTCACTGCACACAGAGAGCAAGCGGGAGATCCTTACCTCCTCGTTGTGTTTCACAAACACTCTAATAAACACAACACTGCAAAGCACAGCGAGTAAATGTTTTCCCTGTTAACGCAGACGCGACTATTAGCAGCACGTTAGTGTCCAAGCACACATACCAAAGATGAGTTAGAGACACTCAACCATACCCTTAACTCTGACTGTCTCACTCTGTCCTCTCACTGACATCAAGGAGGGAGCCGTGCTTCTGATGGAAGACACACTGACAGACGGACGAGACACATAGATCTGTGTGTGTATGTGTTTTTATGTGAGGGTATATGCACGTGAGCGAAAACAGACGTGTGGAGTATTTGTGGTAATAAAGAGATGTGATTGAGCAGTGGATTATGGAGGAACATGGGTGTCGTAGATGAACAGACATGTTTGTTTGTACACAAATTGACAGGATAAGGAAATAAAGATCATTATTTTTAGAACTGAATATAATTTTTCTTCATTTTATTTAAAATTACATTACTTTTTTATTTTCCCCTCCTCGTACCTCATTGGCCTTGGTGTCTCCATTCTGGGCGGGACCGTCTTCCTTCTTCCCCTTGGCACCGCCTTTCTTTGGCTTTGCCCCCTTATCATCTGCCACCTTCTGCACAGAACAAGTGAGAATATCATATCGTGCGTATAATGATAATTATATTAACATTTTCTAAATCAATGTTGCAAAAGCTTCACAAGGGCAGCAAAGGGTCAATACACGGTGGTTAGAGTTAAAAAAAAATCAAACTTGACTAAAACCAGGAAAAGATTTCTCTATTTTATATTGTATCTTGGTGGAAATAACTGGCTCAGGCAATGATCGTTCCAGAGCTTTGGGGTCCTGACTGTTAATGCTCTGTCCCCTTCAGGTTATAGCCAGCCCCCTGGAGCACACAAAGACTTCTGCCCAAGGATCTCAAGGCACCCACTAAGATGTCAGCACAGACAAAGGCCATGAAGTAACCAATATAATCTTCCAAAATATACTGGGAGCTAATATAAATAAGGTTAAAGCAAGAGTGATGTGATTCCATAAAAACTCAGTGATGGTACAGTAATGTACACAAGTCTTGAGCTACCCCTCATTTCTTTTTTCATGTAAAAATAGCCTCAGTTATACTCATCACAGCTAAGCCTGCTTTCAGTTTATGTGTTTGTGTTTTTCCAATCCAGCAGCTTTGAACATTCATATAAAATAGTACTAAAAGGTAGCCAATTTCCTTAGATTTTTGCAAATTATTAAAAATAATTTATTGTGCGTGTGTGTGTGTGTGTGTGTGTGTGTGTGTGTAACCCGTTTTACCTTGACGACGGTTTTCTTGGGCTTGGCCTCAGGCTTGGGTGGAGCAGGTCTCTGAAAATTACAATAAATAAATAAATAAATCTTGTCAGAATTGATTCATGGCTCAGAGTTTATGAAGAAATTTTTATCTATATTATCTATAGTTCTCTCTTCTCTTTACACTTTGAAAGCAGTTTCAGCTACTTTGCTGTACAGAGTTATTCATTGAGATTAACCCAGAGCCTGCTGACTGAAATTTCTTCACTTGATCTTACTGTAGCCCAAATATTGATAATGATTAAGTACTTGCACCATATTTCATAACCCATGGGCTTTCATCCAGACGTGGGCTGACCTAAAACCACTGTGCAATGATTATATCAGATGGGAGCAAAGATTCTGGCCATTTTTTTAGGCTGCTGCGTGTGGACCATGTTACCCTGAAGCCACAAGCTACAGTAACGCTGCTGTGATGAAATGAAATCATGTGATTTATTCTCACAATATCTCTGTTTTGCTCTAGAAATATCTGACACAGCACATGAGATCTAAAATAAAAAGGCTTGAATGAAGACAAACTGTATTAAAGAGGGTGACTGCTGAAAGTGTTCAGAAAAGAGGACTGAAGTTCAAGCCTTGCATTCCAGAATCGTGCCGCATTATAAGTGAATAAAGAATATTTGAACATTTTGGGAAATATTAAACTCTACTCAGCAGAGAGTTAGACTAAAGAAAAAAATCAACACTCCTACCATACAGTAATGTGCACATGTCCTCATTTCTTTATATTTTCCTGCTAGTAACAAATTGCCTAAAGATACGCTAAGGCAGTGGGTCCCAAACTGTTTTTGCTAGGCCCCCCTTTGTTTTACAAGAACCCCCCCCCCGCACAAACACATCCTCCAACCACACACACCCGTATTTTGTTTTCAAACTCCATTGCAGTTTATTCCACACCTCAAACCTTTTGTAAACGATTAAACAAATAAAAGTGAACTGCAATAAATTACAGGTTGCAATTAAATAAACTACTACCTCTTTTAAATAACAGAAAAACAAACCATCTTTATGGTGTTATTATTTTACGTATAGTTGTTGTTGTTGGTTTTTTTGTTGTTTTTTTTGTTTGTTTGTTTTTACTGTGTAAGAATATTCAACAATGCTATCAATACATTTTTCAAAAATGCCTCTCTGTGCAAAATGGGTTTAAAAACATAAACAGCGTTGGGATACTGTTTGTCCGTGATTTGAACCGGGGGAACAAATTGTGGCAGGATCAGTGTTGTACCAAGGTCGGCATCACCGACAAAATGTGTTCCCCCTGCGTCGCGGGCATTCGCTGGGCACGGAGTGCGGATCCAGTTTACTCCGCCTCTATTACAGACAATTAGACGTGGAAGTAGTGATGTTTTAGTTTTGTGAAAAAGTGAAAAATGAGTGTCGTTACATTAC
>VUQG01018961.1:0-35670 GCA_015106755.1 Etia nguti
ATTAAAACATACAGCTCTGCTATCACTTCCAACTTAAATGAAGACAGAAAACGAAATAGCAGTGACGTTTGTAGGGTTACTGAAGTTGGACTAGCTGGTATATAATGATTTGCAACGTGATTGCTAGCAACACAGCTATGTTAGCATAACATTAGCACAGTGAAGCTGGAAAATGAACGCTAACTTTTTTCCACTCGATAAAAGTTAACGGGAGGGTTCACGATGGTTAGGGACAAATGCAATCGCATGGCAGGATGCTGTAAACAGACCAAACTTCAATCAGGAGAACAACTGAGATAATCCATCCACAATATGAGGTTAGTCATTAATATACTGCAACAACACGGGAATAGAGCAGCTGTGAGAGAATTCAACATTAATGAATCAATGGTACAGAAGTAGAGGAAGCAAGAAAATGAGTTGAGTAAAGTTTGACTTATCTGACTGTTTTTTTTCGCTTAATGCACCTTATAATCCGGTGCGCCTTATGGCCCGAAAAATACGGTATATAAAATAACTTAAGTGCGTGTGTTGTCCTTTTGAGTGAATATCTATTTTTAATTAAAATTAATTTATTTAAATGGGACAATGCAGTTTAACATATTTCCAATACAGAGCATGAAACTTACATGCTGCACATTGAGTTTATAGCTGTTACTAATTTCCAACCCTCGTTGCTTTCTGGGCTTTTACATTCACATTGGACAAACAAACTTTACAACATTCAATCACATAAAACAATAATACACTATAAATACAACACTACAACATGTACACTCAGTGTAAAATATATTGTAAGAACGATAGAGAAAGACTGAGATAGAGAAACTAAAACCAAATCAAAATTCTTTCTGTCTGTGATGTAAGACTGTGAGTGAGGCTGCTGCTTCCTGCATTGAAGAACAAGCTTTCAAGGAGCTGAGGAGGAAATAAAAGCATAACACGTTTGAACTTTGTCTTTAATGGAACATAAACCAAATATAGCACATAAAGGGCCAGAAGTGATGAACAGTGACATGAATCTTAAGCATGCGGAGTTCAGTCTTGACCTTGAACTCCGCATGTGTGACAAACTAATCTCAACCTTTGGTCTTATTTTGTGTTTTCATTATTTCCCCAGCTAGTAAGTGCATTGTGAGTTGGGATTATTTTGTCACACAGCCAACTGATTAGTTTTTGTGAGAGTGATTTATGATGACTTGGAAGACAGCTAAAAGGGAGATGACATCTGGAAACGCTCCAACGAAACATTTTCAAAACAGTGACAAATTATCCATTTTGTCAGTTGACATCTGCGCACTGAAAACCGCCGGGTCAAAACCGACTGGGTGGTTGGTTCGATACAGCAATTCAGACACAAAAATGGGTTAACTTGTTTCCAGCCTTGACAGCTCATCGTCTGAGTCTGCGTGTGTGTGTTTGTCACGGCAAAATTTGGTCTACTGGCGTGTGAAGTACCACAAAGGTGGTTTATAGGAGTCTGGCAGGTGTTTAAATGACTGTGAACAGATTTTGTCAGCTGCTGGTGGCACAACTGTGCAAGACGCTGTGACAGAAATTCAGGTGTGCAGCTAACATCCAAATGAAAGCTGAGCTCAGTCCAACAACTCACTGGCATCTCAGGTGCTGTGATCTTGTCACAAGACGGTCTAGTTTGACCTCTTAGTAAAACAGGATTCGTCTGTCTTGTTTTCTGCAAATGATAAACATGACATCAGCAGGAACCGTAGAAAATTACACTACATCATACAGTCCATTTCAATGGTTTGTTTCTCTCTTGGTAAATATGCCTTGTAATATTAAGACAGATATTATGGATGACAAAACTAGTACTTAAAATCTGTATGAACTCATATTAGTTAATGGGCATTATATTAACAAAACATTAAGTTCTTAATGAAGCTGAACTTGAGTTCAACCTTCATTCAAACAGCTACGCTACCAGCAACAGCACATTCAAGGAGAACCTCACAGTTTAAGCTCCCCCGTGCTCCTTCTGTATGAGTTTAAATATGAGTCATGCGCAATTACATTCTTCCTGTACTGTGAGCAAAAGACTGACCTAATCACAAAGAAAGATTTTTTCCAGAAATAGCAGGAATTGCTCCATAACTTTCTTGTATATCTTCAGAAACAAATTGAATCTGTAAAGTGCTTTATGCCCTCTTAAAAACTCCCCCCTCCAAAAAAAAGGGCATTCAGTGTTGATTGTCACTGTTTCTTTCTAAAAACTGCTTCCAGCCAATGAATATCTGAGGAGAGGAATAGAAATGAATTTTTTCCCTTTTTTTTCTCCACTGGACAGAGAAGCTGTCAGGAAATTATGTGGGAGGACAGCGAGTTGACAAGATTTGTCAGTTTTCACTCTTTTTCTCCCTCCCCCTCCTCTTGCTCGCTTTCTGTCTCTCTCACACACACAAACACACACGCCTGCTCGCTCCCACACAAGCAGGGGAAGCCCACTTCACTTAGAAGTGCTAACTGAATGCATAAAAAAGCCATGAAGGAAGACATAAGGATAAACATACTTATTTGCATGTATTACACTCTATTTACTTCTCGGTCCTTCCCCATCATCCCCACTCAATTGTGGCTTTTTGCTCTCTCCATCAAAGTGTCTCTGCTTCTCAGTTTCTCCATCATTCTGTCTACTTTTGTCTTACTCATCCACTCTCCAACTCTGTCACATCTCCTTATGTCTCACGTCTCAGTCTCCACCTCCCTCTCCTTTTCTGCCAGATGCCTATGATTCACATTCGAAGTGTTTATACCTCCTGCTGCTCCTCTCTTTCCTCCCACCTTCACACTCTTACCTCATTCTCATGGTTTCTCCTTCTCTTTCAGTCACTTATGTCTTCTTCTTCTTCTTCTCCCACTGTTTTTCTGCCTCCCCCTGTGCCTCTTAGATAACTGTCTTCGCTGTTGACACTTTCATCACTCTAAGACCAATAGAAATGGAGGAGGGTGCAACACCCATCCATGTCACCCTGTCAGTCCTTCTTCATCCCTCCTTGTGGATTCCCCCCATATTTTCTTCCATGCAGCAGCTTTCTGAGATCAATCACTTCCTCCATCCTTGTCAAGTTAATCATCTCCTCCCCTCCCTGTTACTCTGTGAGACTTTTTCTTTGTTCTGCTGGGACAAAGTCACTATAACATGTCTCAAGTTGCTAGGTACCAATGTGATTGCGTATAAATAGCATGCTACTTCAGGCACATGTCATGTCAAAGCATTTTAAATCTTTGTGTGTCATTTTATGGAGTTAAAAGTCTTAAGACACCCCTCATTTTTTAATATTTTGCTTCGGAGTAACCAAACTCGTCAAACTCAAGTCCTTTTGAGCAAACGTTTTCCAGGTTTTCATCATCCCCTTGCAAATTCAGTGTTACATTCTCCATTTGGGTATGTTTCACATGTCACGTCGTACATAACAGACACCAAAATTTGTATCTGCGGCAAAATTTTGTACAGAATGGAGAATTTAAAAACGTGCCCTGTGGTCAGATTTTGCTAGTATAAAGAAATTAAGGGTGGCTCAAGACTTTTGCACACACATTGTATTCGATATGACATCATGCTGGATTTTAAAGCAGGATTTGAAAGGTTAGGCAGGCAACTGTTCAACTTTTATTTTGCAACATGTCTTCATTTTGAATTATCAACCCACAGTTGGAGCTTCTCTTCTTTTACACTTCTGTACAAGATTTGACAAAAATAAATCAAGAAACCTTTCCTAAAAGAAAAAAACCTTTCATGTTTGAGGTTTTATTCAAAGTAAAATTTCCAGCTGCTAATAGTATGACTTTCCCATGGATCTTTTGAATTAAAATTGAGGCTCATATAATCAATCTACCAGTAGTGTGAAGTAAGGGAACACAAGGAGCTTTTAGGAAACATGGATCCATAATGACTACAAGAGAAAGCCACTTTCTGCGATTTCTGCTCTATTTTTCTCCCATCCCCTGAAACCTTCCCTGATTTATTATCTTCGTGGTTATGAACAGATGCTGAGTACACCGCTGAGGTCTGTGCATTTGTCACTGATTTAGTTCTTTTTAACATGAAGGTATCTTTAATTTTATGATTTTTTGATACCAGTTGTTGCCTTGTATCATGTCATGGACTAACGGTAATTTATTTTGTATTGTTTACATTGAGTACTAAGGTTTATCAGCCATTTTTTCCCCACCCTAAAATTCAAACCAACCAAATACTGTCATTTAACACGATCTCTTCTCTTTCGAATGATTCTTTTCAGAGTAAAAATAGTTGTTCTTGCTAACAGTCTTTGTTTTAAAGCTCTTCAGTCTGATGTAATATTTGGCCTCACAGCAGGCAACGTATTACAGCATCCAACAGCCGCATTCAGTGTCTCCACAATCGCTTCATGCTATGCGACTGCGGTGTGGCTTTAGCTCACATTTTACAGAGAGCTTGCTTTTCATACAATTTCCTGCAATCCACAATGAGTTCAGGCTTAAGTCACACAAACGAGTGCACACAAGCACACATACACACACTTGGGTGACTCAGACAATGTGCTCTGGTGATACCAGATTGGGGGGTTTACAGCAGACAAATACAGCTGGCCATGCTTGCACACTCCACTAAACCATTTGTTCTGCAAGCACACACGTCACTGCTGCAGACACAAAAACAAAGGCGCACATCCACACATGCCCACATGCATGTGAAGATGCTCACATAGCACCAAGTTTTCTCAAAAACAAAAAAATACAGCAGGGTCACAATCAGTTACATAACATCTTTCAAGGGTATTAGAATGTTTTGGGGCTTTTTTTAGTTCATATTAGATAAGAGCTAAAATAAAGTAGAGTCAAGGTCAGACAGGTATTTGAATCGACAGCCTTTGTTATTCTTTTTTCTTTTACTTTTTTCCTGTCAAGAGTGATAAAACTGCCAAAATGACAAGGCGCAAAGCTGTCCCCTTGTGCTGGCTGCTAAACCATTCCTTTGCAAAGATATTCTGTTGTTCCAGATCAGCATTTTTAGCACTAATAAAAGTCCTCTATTTTGGGCATAAGGGACAACTGAGGGAAAACTGACCCAAAGCCCTCAGTTTTTTTCTTTCACGTAACAAAAAGCTGTCCATTAGAAAGTCGACCAGAATCATGCTGTGTGAAGTGAAGCTCCATCTGGCTCCATCTTCAGTCCTCATTATTTTTGCCTGCCCACTGGCCCAGTACCACACAGGCAGCTATTTACTGATGACAACTAACTTACTGCACAGGCTGGCAAACTTTGGCTTGTGTTTTCTCTTCTGGGTAGCAGAGCCACACACATACATACACAGATATGCCTCAGAGGGACTACTCTTTAGGTTATGCACACACACAAATAGAAATACACACAAATGCAGACATTGTCTCTAGTGAGTTGTCCGAGACAGATAGTCCTGCTGCCTCATAAATGCTAACCTACATTGTTTGTGCGTCCTACTTCTTCATGGTAGTCTGTATAACTCCCTGCTACCACCACCCACCTAAATAACACACAGAAAATAATACTGTACTTCTAACTTTCGGATATAAAACATGTAACTTTACAAATCCCTGGTACCCGTAACCTATTTTTTACTTTTTATTTTAATTATAAATCACAAAGACAAAGTATTTGTGCACTCAGTTTAAATTCATTACAATGCTTTAGATAAAACATCACAGCTAAGTTAAACTGGACCTATCATACCCTTTCTTAGTTTCTGTCATATATATGCTGTTATAGAGGGTGTTGCTCTTATTAACCATGGCCAAAGATTAAAATAAGGAGGTCAGCATATCTGCAGATAGTCTTAGTGCATTTTCACACCTATAGTGCATTTACTCTGATCCAAATCAGTCGATAAGTTTGATAACTTGTAGCTTTTCCCTGTGTTTTGGTTTGTTTTTACCCAGAGAAAAATCCAAGTGAGATCCAATCGAACCAAAATGCATCACTACAAACTGCGTACGACTAGCCAGTGTGCAGACTGACCAAATGTGTCTGGGGTGCAAGTAACAAAAGTAAATACAGGAAGAGGCTGCTGTTATCTGGTCTATTTGAAAAAGAATTTATGCTCATTTTACATTTAGCTCTTACAGATCTTTGCACATCTATAGTACCTTACTGCACTCTAGAATAAAAAGCATAGATTGCTACAGGAAGTTTTTTAGCTCAAACTAACATGCATACCTGGTGTTTGGGTGTGATTGAGGTTGGATCACATTCACACCATAGACGAGCCACTCTGGAGTTTTGTTCTGCACCCGGGAGGGTTTGGTGTGTTCTCATCTGCATAAACAAACCGCACCGAAGGGGAAATCAAACTAGAGTTCGATTTAAATCAAATCAAATCAAATTTATTTATCAGCATATTTAAAAACAACACGGGTTGAACCAAAGTGCTGTACATAATGAAAATAGTAAACATTCATAGAAAATACAATGGAAGACTAGTCATAATTGAAAGCTAGAGAATACAAATGCGTTTTCAAATGGGTTTTAAAAATGTCAAGTGTTGGCGAAGACCTAATGTTAAGGGGCAGACTGTTCCAGTGCTTGGGCGCAGCAACCGCAAAAGCTAGGTCACCTCAGTTTTTCTGTCTGGTTCTGGGGATATCCAGAAGCAACTTATCTGCCGACCTAAGAGCTCTACTTGGAGTGATTTTAGTTAAAAGGTCCGAGAGATAAAATGGAGCTAATCCATTCAGAGATTTAAAGACAAACAACAAAATCTTGAAGTCTATTCTACGACGTACTGGTAACCAATGACTGTCATTGTGCATTCTTCTATTCAGATGTGCTTTTACTGCATCTGGAATGTCTTTGGAATCATTGTCATGCTCAGAAATGCCAGTTAGAGACTTTTTAGATGTTATTGTATGGTGAATCAAAATTTTGCAGATATATTTTTGCAGATTTTGCAAAAAAAAAAAAAATATTACCAAAAATTTCAAAATGCATTACTCTATAAGACCTGTTGGCTCATATTTTCAATCCAGTTGTTTAATTTGGCATACACTGGCCTTTTCTTTTGTTTTCCCTTCATTAAGAATGACTTCTTTACAGCCACTTCCACTGAGACCAGTTCTGTTCAGGCTTTGGTGAAGAGTAAACAGATCAATTGAAGGGCCAGATGCATCTCTCAGGTCCTGCAACAACTCTTTTTTGGATTTCTTTAGAGCAATACTTTCAGATACGATCACCAGCTGTAGATCTTTTTTTTTTTAGGCCTGACACCTCTTTTTTTGCCTTCTGCTTATCTTAGCTTAGCTAAAGTATAAGCTGGACACAATAGTGGGAAATAGCAAGTTTATGGCTAATAGAGCTTTGGGAATCACTTCGTCAGGGCAAAAAATGTGACTTTTTTACTCTCTGTGTGATAACTGTTATCGTTGGGATGATTTACAAATTCAGCTGAAGAAACTGGAACAAATTACATATTTTTTCCAACAGGCTGCTAGTAACAAAGTGCATAAAGATGCAATTTAAAACAGTTTCTATGCTAAGTTATCTGTTATGTTTAGTTGCAAAACTCACTCATCCCTTGAGTTATGCTTGAATCATTCATAAATCAGTGATTTAATGGCTTAAAACAATTCTTCTGATTATGGTTAAATACTGTTGGACATGACAAACAAAATTCCACTGTAAAACAGTAAAAGCAAACAAACAATAAAACAGCAAAACTGCTGACATGCTTGATTATTTAGCAATTATATTGTTGCAGATGAACCTGCCAATCAAATATTTCACCTCTAGGGATCAGCAAAGAGCATTTCCATCATGGGTCTAAAAAATATGAGACATTTAAACAGGACTGGAATGCCCATTAAACAATATGGACAACTTGGCATCCCCCACAGCCTTATCTAATGGATACAACTATGTTTTAATACTTGTATATTTATTCATTTATTATTGTTGTGAAGCACTTTTTACTAACTTAAATGTGACTGTAGATAATTTGCACCAATTTTGACTGAAGTGACTCATGTTTCAGTAGGTCTGTTTGCATGACTTAATGGGAACATAATGGTGGCAGGATACATACTCAGTTCCCCTTCAATGGTTAATCCCGCCATGCCATTAAGGGTGTCTCAATTAAATAAAGGCGTTCTTTACGGAAGCAGCTAGAAAACCTATCCCCCCGGCAGCAAAACTAGTACGCATGCTTACTTTCGCCCAGATGCCATCACATCACATCACAGGCGCTCGCGCTCTGTTGCTTGAAAGTCAATCTCCGTTAAACAAAGCGGCATCACACCGCTCTGCTCGCTCTCTCTGCCGGGGCAGATTGGCCGCCATCCCTCCTCATCAAGGCGGCCTCTGATTGGACGGTCTCCTCTCCTCCGCTGACAGCCCCCCCCCGCCCCGACTCTTCCACCTCCACGAGCGCAGCGTGCAGCTCGAGACACCGAGCAGAGGAGGTATGAGCGCTGTGTGAAGCGGACGGGTCTGAGATTCCAGGACAAGTTGTAAGGACGGAACGCGGACGACAACACGGGTGGGTGTTTTCATTAAGGGTCGGAAATGTGTTTTTATTTTCCTTCGGTGTGTTATGTGTCGGGGAATTTTTCTTGCCACTAAAAATATCCGTTCGCTTCCAGCTCCCAGGGATGCTGTGTTTGGAAGTGACATTGAGTTAAAGGCTTGCTAATTCCATCACCTGCAGTTTTGTTTATGGCTACGCGGTTTGACCCTTGTTGTGGTTGTAAATGTTGTTTCCTACTGTGGCTATTTCTTGTTTCTTTTCTTTCTTTTCTTCAGTAGGCATGCGCCGAAGGTAATACTGGGATTTAAAACTTGCTACTGAAGGTGTAGTTTGATACATTTTCGTCTTTTGGAATGGCACGGCTCAGTGCTCGGAGCTGTTTTAAGTGCGTGGCATCATTTTAAAAAGAAGCCGGTTCACAGGTGTCGGGCTTGTTTGCGTTTATGAGAATCATAGAAAAGGCGAGCAAGGGTAGAGGCAAAATAAATCCAGATAAGTAGACGAAAGCATTGTGCATTTCATAATGCTTTGCACTTCATAGCTTGATATCAGATATAACGGATTTATCTGGCCTCTAATCCATGTCAATTAAAATGAACCCAGAAAAGCCGTCTGCTCTCTGTTGCACAGCATAAAGGAATGTGTGTCACGTGCTGTCCTTTATCACCCTGTCAGATACTGCTACATTACACCAAGAAGTCAAAAAAATTGAAAGCGAGCCATATAACCCTCAGTGGCAAGCTGCTGAATAGGATTTTACCTTGTAATCTAAGGGTCATAACGCAGTTCTCGGTCAGTGTCTACACTCGCTGTGAACAGTGTGCCTAAGCCTCCCAAAAATCCATTCCTATAGATTTACTTTGACAGTTTCTTTGGAATATAAACACCGCACATGAACAAATGCGTATCCCTCCCACAGGACTGATCCCCTTTCTGGAATTGTACCACGCTCCTTGAAGTGCTTACATCAGTACTTCTTGACACTGTTTTTAAGCGGTGGAGTGTAACCATCTCTTTTGTGGGAGCACAACCTTTACAATGCCGCCCGGGTCGTTAATACAATCAGCTCTGCCAGATTCTCTCATTTAAGCCTGTGTACTGGCATGCGACCAGACACTGGAATTGTGTGAATGACGGGAAAGTTCCATTTAATTTCAGAAATGTCCCGCGGTCCTCCATTCGTCTCCCGTGACACAAAATGCAGTGGTTTAATCTCAATTAGAAAATGACATCTGAAAATGGGAACCAGGACATGGGTCTGGAGGTCTAGTTTGATGAAGTAAAGTATAGAAGAACTCATTTCCATTCTGCTGTTGTAATGCTGTTTAAATCCTCTGTTTGATTAAGCTCAAGCTTGATGGAAGCAATTTTTCTGTCACAAAAGCTCCGACAGATGTTAAGATTTAGAAACTGTTTCTACAATTGGAGGTGCTGCGATTACAGCTGCGAGCCCTTCTAAAAGTCATGATGACACTGATTGTGGATCAATAAATTACTGGTGCAGCGCTGGAAAGAGCCCCTCTGATTTTCCTCCTTTTACCTTCCCCCATGAAACTAATGAATTTTAGTCCTTTTTCAAAAGCTGTCTGTGCTAAATCATTATCAAACACTCCTTCAAAACTCAGTCATTATATCTGCAAATAGGCTGTTGACATGTGCTGCGTTGTAAACTACATCTTATTGGCATCCTGTGAGAGGAAGCAAATCCCTGGGTGTGCATCTAATAGGCCTGTTTTAACTAATTTAACCCTCATGTGGGGGTTTTATGTGCAAAGGCATCCTGCCTGTTTGAGTTATTGGATGAATGTGATGCACAAAATCGATCTTTTGAAACATTTGCTGTTTGCAATGCAGGAAAATGAAGACTGTTTTTTATGGATCTGCAAAAAAGCCCTCTTAATTACATCATATTTTAGTTCTGGAAGTTGTTGGAGCTGAATTTATGGAACAGCATGGGCCCTCCTGGATGAGATAAACTGCGCGTGACATTGATGAATAGCATTTGTATAGAGCACAACAGAAAAGTGTATTACAGAACGGGCTTATTAACTCGTTCACAGTTTCAATGCACTTACGCTTTCCTTGTCCACACGATTTAAGGGGAACTCTGTCAGCTTGTGGATTACTGTTTGTTACTGCGTGCAGTGGCATTTTGGTGCCCTCGGGGAACATATATTCCTTTAAAGTGTACAGCATGGTTTGTCAAATGTCAGTTGGATTTTTTTTTTCCTTTTGGCAACTGCTACTTTACGAAGACCTTTACATTGAAATTAGCTCATTTTAACGTCACCGGCTTCGGTGTCTTATTATGTTTGGAAACCTTGCTCTGCTATTCATCATTGGGATTTAGCGTCAAGTCACCATCCGACCTTCATGCATGAAGGAATCCACACACTGATGCCTCACCTGAGCTGTGTCTAGGCCGCAATCATGGATAATTGGGCTAGTTTCTGAGAAAGCTATGTTTGCCTGTGATCGACGTCATCACGTCCAGCCACATTTTCCAATTCCTGGAAAACAGATTTCACCGTAGCTAGCTGATGTTCAAATATTCAAGGCTACCCCCCCCTCCCTTTTTTTTTACACTTGCAAGTTAACCCTGCACATTGCTACATCCTTGCCTTCTTTCCTTGTGCAGCCAGGCAGCTGCTGTGCTTGTTAAGTGACAGTAACTGTGGCAAAATGCTAAATATACATAGTGGGATATCTGTAATCTGGATCCGTAATGCAATGCTGGCATACACATCTTGTCATCCATACCAAATTCTCATTGTCAGAGTCTCCGTCTTGCACTTTTATTTACACTTTCAAGGTGCTCTCTACACTTTCACATAAGCAGCTTGCATTGTTAAAAGTGCCTTAAACAAGCTGTTGCAAGTTGATTTCACCAGTTATAATGATGAGTACATTTACACTGCTGTAACTAATTAACATTAGCCCTATGACAACAAAAAGGAAACTGTAGCCTGGTGCCTGGTTAATGAGGTGTGCCTAGATTTATGTTGGTTAAAGAGGGTTTTGTCAAAGAAACACAACTCTAGGATTTTTGATCTTTGGAGAAATAATGAGTGGGCAGTGTCTTTTTAGCAGTTTATTCCCCAAAAAAGCACACTACCCTAGCCTTAAAATCTGACAGACACATCAGTTTTATTGATCTCAGGCTATACGTTAACTCACACGACGCGCTTTAAGCTGCTCGTTTGTACAGATCAATTGACTGACCAGAAACTGTGGAGCTCACACAAGAGGTAGCTCTCCCCCACCCAGTCCCCATACAGGTTATGCCTGGTGATAAAATCTGTTAGCGCTTGTCTAATCTTATTGACCACTCAAAGCACTTTATAGGGCAAGCCATATTTACCTTTGTTGCTCATATTTATACAGCCCCTTATACTCTGGACTTTATGCTTCCTTTGGGAGGAAGGAGGAAACCCATGTAGCCACAGGGGAGAAAACACCATGGAGAACCAAACTAAGACCTTCTTGCTTCAAGGCATCAGTGCTTCATCAGAATTGTTTCTTTTCAAGTCTGTTTCCAGTTTTACCTCCTCCAGCTTTTCCGGGGGAACACCAAGGTGTTCCTAGGCCAGCCAAGAGATATAATCTCTCCAGCCTGTCCTGGGTCTGCCCCGGGGCCTCCTCCAAGTGGGACAGTTCACCCAGAAGGCGCCCAGGAGGCATCCTTATCCAATGCCCGAGCCACCTCAACTGGCTCCTTTCGATGTGGAGGAGCAGCGACTCTACTCTGAGCCTCTCCCGGATGGCTGGACTTCTCACCTTATCTCTAAGGGAGAGGCCAGCCACCCTTTGGAGAAAGCTCTATGTTATGTCTCTGATATCGCCTACCCCAGGGTTCGGCAAAATTCAACATGAAAAAGAGCCATTTTTGCCCCTCCTAACAAACAGTGAGAAGAAGATATGCATTTTTTTTAATATATATATAGTTTTCCTTTTTTATAAAAGCCTGCAGCAGCCACAGCTGAGGGGCTAGTTGCTATCCTCTGAGCGTGTGCATAATACAAACATAATAGGATCCCACAAACAAATAATGCTTCATTGTGCTACTAGAGATCAGACATTTCGCAGGGTATCTTTGAGCAAAGCTGTCAGGAAAATCAGAGGAAGCCCAAAACATGGTCACTGACTGGCCAAAGAGTTCTTATTATTGTGTGAGTGATTCTAATTATGCTAATAATGTAATATTTGCCTAATCCTCATGCTTCTTTGACTTGTCTCAACTCTGTGAGGACTTGGTCACAACCAGCAGCATTATTCTCTGTGGTCTGATTTATTTTAGAGGTGAGGTGAACATTTATTTATGCTGAAGAATCAGTTGGCTATTTTTTCGCAAATTGTTGGTCCCTAACTCTACTTGCTTAATTAAATTCTTTAACTATTTTGTACAGAATTCCACTGCATCCAGACTCTGTAATTGCTGCCCTGTCAAAGCATCTCTCTGCAGGCCACTGGAGCTACTGTCCTTGACCTCTTCTTGGAGCAGGGCAAACAGCAAAGAGCATTTCCCTCAGGGGATCAGTGACGTATCGGATTGTTGTTGTTCGCTTGGCCTTCTCTCTCAGTAATTAATTGTCAGTTTAATCGCAGCACGAGGAGGCAAACCAATGGCGAGAGCACTGCCCAGTTGCACTTTTCTCATGCAGAATTAATGGTTTCTGTGTAACAACTCATAATTTACAATGCATTAGATTTTATGACTGTCTGGCTACACTGTAATTACTGATAGGAGGAGGCTGTAACTTACAAGGCTGTCATCTTTTATAAGCCCTGAATTTTGCGCTGCTGCAGCAGTACTAGTTTTCTCTGATTCTTTTCTTTCTCCGAGGGTGTTCACTGCTTTTCTCACTGATGCACTGTGACCCATGCCGTTCCTACGCTCTGGGTTCCCATCTTGCCCTCGCTCTTTCAGCACTGCTCTCTCTGTGCCTCTCGGTGGAGCAGGCTTTGGGAAGCGGCACAGGCGACTCTGTTTTCCATCGAGCTTAGCGCTTTGCGATCATGTCTGTGACTATCATCCAAAGTTTATTGGATCATTTGATAATCTTGTTGGCTAGAGCTTAGCCACACGCCACGCGTCACACAGTTCTGCATATGACCCTGCAGGCACAGATAGATTTGGATCCAGTAGCCAAACACTGTGGTTACACTAGGTTTTTTTTTTGTTGTTGTTGTTGTTTTATTTTTTTAAACACAAGTCCTTTCAGCAACTTGGCACACAAATAGAGCAATAAACGGCCTGGTTATTTGTCAGTGTGTCTGTTTTTTTTTACAGGATCTGACACAAAAACATGCGTGCTGCAGTGATACTACAATAATGGCAGAGCAACATTGAAACGAAATAATGTGTTGTCATTCGTGTTTTTCTTATTTTGTTTACAAAAATGATGCATGACAACACAGTAAGCTGTTAATATCTCAAATGCTCAGTTGGCAGATGCCTCCTATTGTTTTCTTGCAGACAACAAACCAACAAAAAGTGAAAAGCCTGAGCTGAAACAATGTCACATTTTCTCTGCTGGTCCAGTTAAGGTAGGTTAGTAATCTCTAAAGCCATTGGGGTGTGTACTAGCACCATACTTATGTTGAATCTTTTCCTGGCAGCTGAAATATCTTGTAGAACCACATTTAGCAACAGTAATGATTTCCGACAAGGTCAGAGGTTATCAGTAGAGGAATTTTGGGTTGATGGCTTTGATTGGGCCACTGAAACACCGTGGTTCTTTTCTTTTTCAGTCATTTTGTTGTAGATTTGCTGATGAGTTTGGGATCATTATTTTGTTACGTTTTGTTACAGCTTTCAGTCCTCGCATTTGATTTTAGAGTATTTTTGTATATACAGGAGTTTATTGGTGACTCAATGAGGTCAAGGTTCTGTGGCCCACATTATGAGCCCTCATGGACTGTAACTTGACAGTTGGTAGGTGTTTGTGCTGATATGTTGTGTTTGATTTTCACCAGATAGGTTGCTTTGCATTATGGCCAAGTACCTCCACTTTGGTCTTGTCTTTCCAAAGGGCATTGTTCCAGACATTGTATCATTTGTTCAGTTGCAACTTTGCAAACCTCTTGCCGTGTTCTTATTACAGAGAAAAAAAAGCCATACTTGTTCAGTCTTTTTTCTAATTATACTCTCATGATTGGTAACACTTAACATGCTAACTGAGGCTGGTAGAGTCTGAGATGTGGCTTTTGGGTTTTGCTTGTCTGACATCATTACTGATGTTTTTTACTCCTTGGAAATGTGTTAGCACACACCTGAATGCTCCAGGCCAAAATATCTGGTTATGTAGAGGTGCGCACACGTGCCTATAATCAATTTATCGGGACCCGAGTGCTACTTGCCATCTTAATTCCTATGGAAACACTAACAGTTAATGTTTCACACCTTGCTTCTGCACTCTTGCTTAGTTTTTGTTAAAGAAGTAACGATTTGTCAGATGACTCCTTTATGTGAACGCATATAGAGGCTGAAGCAGAGATACCGGATTAAGAAAGACTTACATGTGACTGGGGTTTTAGGTTTTATCACACCAGCGAACACAAAGAAAGCCTGGCAATGTCTAATGTCCTTTGCAGCAATCCTCTGCGGTCCAATGGAAAAGCTTTGTGATTACATTGTTGAATTAAAGTGAGTTTGTATGAATCATAGTGCATAATTTTTTTTCTTTCTTTGCTCACACCTTTGAGAGTCAGCTCATATTTCTACCAGTTGCTGTATCACAAATCAGAACTGTGTTTCCCTGCACCCTCTTATCTCATAGTCTGTCAGCTCTGGTTGCATGTTGGCTGTTTCTGCCTTCCCATTTCCACATGTGAGTCTGCTGCAAAAGCCTGCTGAACCCCTCCCCTGCTACCACGCTTAGTGTTGGAAGAGTGGAGATCTGAGTCTCCTAGCCCCGGGTTTTTAATTAGCTTCTGATGCTGGGACTTTTGCTGGTTTGCCAAGCTGGCTGCTGTGACTGCTGATGTCTCTTGGTTCCCCCTTGGTCAAGTAGATGATTGGATTTTCATCAGATTGGTTAAATAGCAGAGGAATAAACCTCTCTTGGTCCAACTCCAAAGATTGTTTAACCTCCAGTGCAGTAGGAAAGCAAAGGTTTGTTTGGGTTAGGGCATCTTTCTGTATTCTGCTGCCATGCAGATTCCTTGTCAATCTAATTTTTAGGGTCTAAATTTAAAAAGTATGTAATCCATTGTGTTGAGAATATTTGGAAACCCTGCATCTTGTGAAAGAATTTCAGAAATCATCCATTTCAAAATTGATGCGTCAAAAACAAAGCTGTTTCCCACATTGGAAATGGAAGGCATGTTGGACTTGTATGCCTGCTATGGCTTTCAGATTAAAAGAAAAATGCTGGTGTCACTAAATAAAGTAAAAGCAAGATTTTTTTTTCTGACTCCTCTTTCCTAACTCTAATCCTCTTTGTGAAAGCCCAGCATGGTTCCATACTGATATTTATATGCAGCAAGCTTTAGGGGGAAATGCGATAAAGAGTCAAAGTCTTGCTGTTTATAGTTCTCTCAGCTCAATTAATTAAATACAGAGAGTTCAGCTTGGCCCTCAGACATCACATCGGAAATTATTTAATTTTACTTTCTGAGGCACTGTGTTTAATATTTTGTACTCCTTTTGGCATAATCCTTTAGGTGATATTAATATCTCCCTGTGTGCACGCTTGATTTCAATCAGCATCTGCTCTCAATGAGCACATATTCCTCAGTGGACCCGACTAACCCGTGTGAATAGTCGTACATTTGACATCTAGACCTAATTATAGAATATGCACTATTACATGTGCACAAGCACCGCTCCAGAATATTGTCAGTCTTTGCCTAACTAAACATAGCACCAATTATTTCAGGTATATTTGATGCACTTTGCTGCATGTTTAACTGTCTTTATCCTCTGAGCCTAGTATGTAAATTTGACATTTGCTTCTCAAAATAATATCTCCCAAATTGATTTTGGGAGTAGGAGATATAATGTGGAGCAATCTTATTCTCATCTTATCCCAGTTGGTCTTGTTAACAGCCTTCGTTCTCAGTTGTTGGAAGTGAAATATATTTACATGGGACAGACAGATATACGTATGATAACGTTTCTGAGCTGACCTTCTGGACTGAATAGGTGCTTCCTGTAAAACAACTAAGAGGTTCATTGAGATCACTTGTGGTAGAGGTTGCAGCAGGTTACTGTATACACAGTGTTATGATTTGCCACTGGTGCTTTCATTCTGATCAAGTATTTCTCTTTAGATCGTATAGGTAAAGCTTTTATGCAATCTTAACCCTATGCTTTGCTTTATTTTGGTGGGACATCCCTTAGATGTTTAAGTGTAGTCAGTATCCACCTCTGGCTGCTTGTGGGATTCACTTAATATTTTCAGTTGAGGAGTTTTCTTTCAAATCTCGATATTGATAATTGTAACATGAGTGAATCACCCCCTGAAAAGTTAGAACAGTTTGGAAAGTAAGCCAAAAAATAAATACTGGGGTAGATACATTCATGGTGAGGCTGCCCTTGCTTAAGTGATGCTGACAATCATCTGTAGGGTTGAGTTTTGATAGCCCATTCAATTTTCAGTTCATCCTAAGAGTAGCGACTCCATCAGAGATTTCCTGTGGATGCTAATAAGTCTTGCACACTGGAAAGAAAGAATTTTAGATGATTCCTCCTACATATTTTCAGTTCATCAATATTTATGGCATGTTGTATTTACACATCTCTCTTCGAGTCATGCCACAGCATCTCAGTCTGGTTAAGGTCTGGACTCTGACTTAGCCATTCAAAACCATTTTCTTTATTTTCAACCATTGCACCTCCTACCCTTTCCTAATTTTCAGAAATTACTGGACATCCTTTTGCGAAATTTCCTGATACATAAATTTTAATACTTCCTCCCCCACAGTATTGTTTTGAACGTACCAGTAACTGAAAAATCACTAACCATGTTGTCTGAATACTGACTGCTGGAATATTTCCTCATTGGCAGGGGTATTGGGAACGAAATGTCTTTACATATTCAAATGTTCCTTTATATTTAAGTAAAATGTTTAAGAATTTTCTTTATTCTCTTCTTTAAATCAACGCCTCCTTTTCAAATGTAAATACTAATTTGCTAATGCTAAATTTCTCAGCTGACTGCAGGTTTCCCCAATCTTATAAACAGATCAGTCAGCTGAGACTGAAGAAGTCACTTGGATGAGTGACGAAACGTTTCTCCCACTGAAAACGCTACGTCCAGATGAATAGAATCAACCTTTGGAGATTAACCTCCTAACATATGAAATTGCAAAATAAAAATGTGATGCCCTCAAATTACAGAAACAAAAGTCTAGACAGCGACTATAAAAAAAGACTGACCTAGAACAGTCACAGGTATCACAGCTGGTTTATTTGACCTTTTCTTTGGTGTGTTGGGAGATGTTGACGTGCGGAGTTCAAAACATTCGTCATTTTGCAGTGGAATAAATTCGTTGTACTGCTACCTTTAGAAGCAGTAGTTTTACGGCATGTTTTGCAAATGACTGCATTTTGTTCGACATCCTCCTTGTGAAATCCAAATAACAGCGAGTATATTCTCTGTCTGGTAGTATATAAACATGCAAGCTCAATGCAGTGTACCGGGTAGAAGATTTTCTGGTTGGAAAGGGGGAATTAATGATGCATTGGGAGAAAAATACATGCATTATGTGCAGACAGCTTAATATTTCCATGGCAATTTATACTTGATGGTTATGATAAACCCATTTAACCATTGTACGTGGAAAACCTCGCGATACATTGAGTATATTCAATATATCACCCACTCCTACTTGTAACTTCACATAGCTGGCTGCATCCTTGAATGTTCTAGACATTTTTTCCCATAGTGTCTTTAACTTAGATCTTCAAAACACAAAACACTGTGCAGCTTCCTGTATTCCCTGAGAGGGAAAAATGAAAAATAGTCTTGTTTGCACAAAAAAACTGTTGGACAATTGAGCAAATGAAGTAACTGTGGAAACTTTGCATGGAAAAAGAAGGCAAAGAGGGAGTGATAGAAACAAAAGAGTGAACCTCAGACTAGCTTTTACTTAAATGAGGGAAGTCGCGGACTTGAGAGGGTTGAAAAAGCCGAATTCATTTGGTTTAATGCAAACAGGACTTGTTAAACCGAAAGCAATCAGACACTGGGAGAAGGGTTCAAATACAACTTTAGTATGACAGAAATCTAATTTCAGAAAACTTATTTGTGGTGTATTGTAATATTTTTTCCCAGTTTTTCTCTTGTTTAGACTGCTAACATGGAGGGAGGTGGCTGAGGTTTTATCAGCTACCAGGAAGCTGTCTTGATTTTAAACTGACATGTAGGGTTAGACCAGTGCAAGTTACACATCTATAACACAACACTAATTTTATAGCATGGTGGGTAGCACTGTTGCCTCATAGCAGGAAGGCCCTGGGCCCACCATCTGGCTGGGGCCTTTCTGTGTGGAGTTTGCATGTTCTTCCCACATCTGCATGGATTCTCTGGCTCTGTCATAGTCTAAAGACATGCAGTTAGTGGAGGTTAGGTTAATTAGTAATTCTAAATTGAATACCAGTGTGAATTGTTGTCTGTCTCTCTGCACCAGTCTCTAACCAATCTCTTGCCAGTCTATGCTCCAGATTGGTCACTTGTCCAGGGTGTATCCCGCCTCTTGCCCTATAGCAGCTGGGATAGGCTCCAGCCCCCTGCTACCCTGAAATGGATAAGGGGAAGAAAATGAATGATGGATGGATGTGTGGATAATGAGACACCACCAAAGTGACTTTGGTGCATAGTGCATCAGGTGCATCAGGGAAATACCAGTTTTGTCCTAGTCACAAGTAGTTTGCCTTTCTATTTTTACTCTAGTGTGACTGAGCCATTAAACAGCTCTCTGAAGTTTGTGTGGTTCAGCCAGGATGCCGGCCACCAGGGGGCGACAGAGATATTTTAGTGTTATTTTCTGGTCAAGTGTCATGTTGTCTAACCAAACACCAAGCAAACTATCAATCAAAGTCAGATACTGTGGTACAAGGCAAAAAATTAAAACACCACCATAAAGATGTGTTCTCTGGGCACGTAGACTACAAAACCCCATGCATCTGAAACATTGAAAAATGAGTATCAATATTTGGAGTATATCTAAGCAAGTGTGCACACTCAATTCTTCTCTTTTATTTATGGCACCAGACATGGTTTATTTGCTGTTTGACTGTGCTCTCATAGTGGCACAGAGGTAGGGAAAAGAAAACAATTCTTCCCCTTGAGCACCCAAGAAAACACTAGGAGAGGCAAAACACATTTGAGGTTTGTTTGGTATAATCATTTCTTGGAGCGCGTTTATTCTCAGGCATTCAGGGCACTTTTTTTTTCATTATTTTTGTTTTCAAGACAGGCAGCGCAGGCTTATCTTCCCAGAAAAGCCCATGAATATGTTCTTTATAGATTTGAATACTGTATGTTGCACTCCATTACCCCGTGACTTTAGAGTGCATGCATGCTTTACAACGTGAATGCATGGCTTGTTTAGAGCTTTAGCTCTAAAGATGCTTTTATCTGCTTGGGTTACTTCAGGAATGTCTGTGTTATAAAGTTGCTTTGAGAAAAAAGAAAAAGTAACAGGCCTAGGCTAATATGCACCCTGATGAGATAAGCAGTACGTCCTCTCATATGTAATCTTGATGTATTTTTTAAAAATGTGGTTGATTATATTCTGATAATACTTTTTTTTTTTTTACAGGTAATCAACTGCAGGCTTTGGAATTTACTTTGAAGTGGGCATAACTATCCAGTATATCCATATGACATGCATTTGAATGCATACTCTGATATGCTATGAATCTCCATCGATCCATCCATTCTCTGCTTTTAATTTGTTGTAGTTTTTATATTGCAGTGTTATTAATGGATTATTGTTCAGCCTTTATCATTTTTTTGTAAGTTACGTATTTAGTGATTCTTCAGTTAGCACAGATTTTACCCTATTTTATATTGAAAATTCACAGAAAAAAAGCGAAGAAGTAAATGATAATGAGGATTGTAATGGCACCTGAAAGCAACAAAACAAACATATTGTAATAATGTGGAACAAAAGTCATCAGCTAGAAGTAGAATACGTTCAGCTACTTTGTCTGGTTTATACAGGAGCACAAAACAATTTAGTCTTTCTTCATGTGGCCATGCAGTCGTTCGATGTTTGTCTACTCACCAGCTCCATGGATAATCTTGATATTTAGATCATTTGTCATTCATTCATCAGTCATCATTACACTCTGCCCTTAGGAAATGGCAGTATTGGGTGTCTCATATACACCTGGTGACCTTTCCAGCGATGGAAAATTAGAACCTAAGTCATTTAATATAGCTGGCTTTACACTGACTTAAAGCTACTCTCCCAGCCACTGATAGCTGGGAGAGTAGCTGTCACTAACTTTCCATCATGTTTCCATCATGTCAACAAACTCTACTGATAAAAGATGTGTTCACCTGTTATTGTAGAGAGGAAACAGGAAGCCATCATATATGTGTTGCTGCTGACAGTCCTCCTATTCTCATCAGTATAAACAGCCTTTGTGTAATGAACCAGTGGATGGTAGTCCTGCTTTGTGGTTTGACTTTGCAGCTCTGCCTCCTCACAGCCTGTGAGATGTGTTTGATGTGCTATGATGCCAAAAGATGCTACAATATTCCTGCAGATTCAAAACCAACCACACAGCCCATATGTAACATACATAGGAGAGTTTTATGGCAGTAAGCTGCAGTTTTCAGTTTTGTCATTTTGGTAAACCCTGTCGATTACAAGTAGACTAGGCCTTCTCTTTGAATGTCAGCATTCAAATTATCAGACACTTCCAACTGCTATTAGTCATTTGCCTCACTGATAGGGCTTATGTGACATTTAGCCTTGGTTGGTAGCTTACTTTGTTAGCATGCATGTCACAGTAGATGGCTAAACTGTTCCTTACATTTTTCAGGTAATATGAGAATCTTGTTTTTATATAAAAGCTTTGTTTGTCAAATCTGGCACTTGATGTTTTTCATGTGTCATTTTAAATTCATAATCTTGTTAAATATCCTTATCTGGAAATGAATAATAACAATAAATGTATAATGTTGGTTGGTATTCATTATATCATGTGTTAGGCCTGCAATGGACTAGTGACCTATTCAGAGTAGCATTTTGCATTATGGCAGCCACCATAAGCATTTAACCCTTTCACGCATAGTGGTCACTACAGTGGACAGCTATTCAAAGGCTGTTTTCTTGTATTTGTGTCAGTGTTGATGGTATACTTGCACATAAATCACTACATTGGACACTGATGTGTCGCTCCATACCCTGTGATCCACTGGTCAGCCAGTTGTCCACCTAAGTGGACATGTAAAAAACTTTTTGAAAAGTACGTTTAAAAAAATGAAGTTCAAAAATATTTTTTTCATGCCTGAAGATGAATAAAAATACTTAAGAAAAAAATCCCGATTGAGGTTGTCATAAATAATGCATGAAAGGGTTAAGCAAATGGTTGGGCTGTCATGAATTTTTGCATTGATGATGACTTTAATTACTATGGAAATGGACAAAGCTTCAAAGCATTTTGGTAAGCCTTAGTTACTGTACATAGCCGTGGACTATAGTGTAACAGGGCAGAGGTCAGGAATAACAAAGGTAATGTTGCTTCTAATTCTTGTCTAGGTAGGCTGATAAAACAAGACATCCATGGCTGTGCTAGCTGTTTTACAAGGCTTTGAGCTAATTGATAATGATAAATCTAATCTTGAAAATTGCTTAACATTGATAAAACAAAATAATATAAAAAAAAATACCATGTCCTTTCCTTTGTACACATTTTTGCCTTTAGTAAAGATAACAGCAAACAAAATGAAATGAAATGAAAGAAAACAGAAAACTGCTAGAAAATAGTTTCAGTGATTGAAGGTAATTCTTTTACAACACTTGGAGCAAAATCATATTACTACAAAAATATTCCAGCTTTAGTAGTTGAGTAGCAGTTGAGGGCAGTGAAGTTCCTCATTGGTCAGTGAAGTTCCGGTGCCATTGCTAGTGCCAGCTTGGTTGCTAACTGTGAAACTGCATGGTCTTTGTTAATGAATCTATGTTATACAGCAACAGATTGTTTGCCAGAGATCATAATGTAGATAATTCTTTGCTAAAGTGGCCAAAATTCACCAAATGAACATAATGTTTTATCCAGACTGACCTGAAGCTGGAACTTGAACCCGTCATTGGGGTGGCTGTAGCTCAGGAGGTAGAGCAGGTCATCTACAGCTTATCCAAAGGGTGGTAGTTTGATCCTTGGCTGTTCAAGTCTGCATGCCAAAGTATGCTTGGGCAAGCTACAGAATCCCAAGTTTCTTTCCAATCTGCTAGTCGGAGTATGCATGTGTGTGGATGTTTGATAGAAAGAAGGTGCTTGTTTGAATGTTGTATAAAATGCTTTAAGAGTAGAAAATGTAAGAACCAGTCCATTTAGCATCGATCCACATTCTGTGTTGGCTTAACTTTTCAGACCTGACCTGGAAGATATGCCCATCTTTATACTGGTTATTGTATTATAGAAGCTGTTGAATTTAACTCACAGATCTAAAAAAAATAATTACAATAAGAAACTTGTTTTCTGTACAGATTTCTGTAATATTAACAATAATAATAATAATAATTATGTCATGTTCATCATCTGTACAGTTAAAGGAAGAACCTCCACAGGAACTGCCTGGCAAAAAAACGGCCTCCTTGTGTTTTATGGAGCTGAGCAGTAATAAATAATCTTGTAGGACAATGCATGTTACACTGAGAAAAACGAGATAGGTGAAATAATGTCACAATCTATATCGCTGTCTACAGTATTATTTTTGAAGTGTAGCAGACTGCCATAAAGGTCTGGTGAATTATAGCTTTTATCTTTTCTTTTGTAGTGCTGAGACACTGCTCATCTGTCTAAACAGTAAACAAACATTGGACCATGCATCAGAGCACTGAACACCCCCAAAGAGAAGGACAAGATAACGGATGGGAGGTCTTTTAGCGGTAGCATTATGTAAGCTCACTGGTGTAGCGTGGCACTGTTTCATGATTCGGACTGGGGTGCTTATTTGAATTAGTTATTCAGTCTTTTTAATACATTTTTTTCTCTGCAAATATTTAAATTGCCAGATATTTTTTGACAGAAACTACAAATTCCATCTTCTTCTTTATTGGCCTCAGTGAGCATAGCATAGCAGACCATTAACCAGGTGTCCACTGGCTGTAGTTTCTGGTTAGCGATCCTCTTACCTGCAGATCTCAAGAGCAGGGCAAGGACATTAGTGACCAGCTGGGCTCCAAGATGGTGCTGATCATTTTTTTCAGAGAATCAGTTGAATTAAATACTTCATTAATATGCCTGGTCTGCATATGGGGAAAATTGCATTGATTTGTTAAGGGGGCTCAAAAGAGCAGGAAGTTTCATTATGTAAAAAAGGGACTTTTAGTTGTTATTTAAATAAGAAAGAATGTGAATGTGTTTAAATATATCCATTTACATCAAGAAAATGAGGCACAGACAAAGTGTTACTTTAAATCAGCTTAAAATAATATGTTGGTCTTATCAGGCAAAGCTGTGAGCAGACCCCTTTTGTTGGACTTGGTTAGTGTTTCTGTGATGACACTGTGCATTCTGTGTAATCTCATGCCATGTTCACACTAGAATGGTCCCCATGATCTAGAGTTATTGCTCCCTTCCATCACTGCATCTGTGGCAGTAGGCCCGCCGTTTCCTCTGCATTCATCACCATTAAGAAAGCAATCAGCGGTGGAGGAGGCCAGCCAGGCTATAGGAAGCATTGCAGTGTAGATGGCAGGACCAGATTCATGCCACCCCCTACCCCCAACCCACCGAAACCACCACCACTTTATCGAGCACTGTGATCTATTGCAGGAGAAAGCTGGAGCAGTCTTCAAATAAAGGCAATAACTGTGTGACTGTGGAGAAGGAAATCAGGAGGAAGAAGTGTCCTAGCAAGCCAGGCAGCACACCTCTCCCAACTCAGCCGTGTGTATGAACATACGTTTCTCATCTCCCCGCCTGCCCCACCCCTCAACCCGACACCCCTTCTGTTGCTTCCTTCTCACTCAAGTTTATCATGAGCTGCTCGCTGTAGATGGCTTATTGCCTTTTCCAACCTCATCTGTCTGGCTGGCTGAAAAGGCCTCCCAGGAAGAGATTAGCAATCCAATAACTCGTGGAGCATCCACCTCAGCAGCAGGTGCTCCCCAGAGTGAATGCTGATGAGAACAGCCAGGACTCTAAAATAGAACAGGCCAGGCAGTATTTGCGAACAGCAAGCTGTCGCGCAGAAGCATTAACCTGTTGGTGAGCCTAACTTGTTGTTAAGTTATAGCAGTTTTTACATCATTAGGAAGCACTGCGCTCAACTAGAGGTTTACAAATTTGCCGTGTTTTATTTTATGCGTATTGGTTGTATCTGGTTCTGTTTTGCTAAAGAAGAAGAAAGGGGCGGAGTTCAGAGGCACAAGACACACAGGATTAACAGAAGATGAAGTCAACTGACTTGATGACAACTTGTTATTCTGCTGTGCTGTAATGTGTCTGAGGTCACTGCCGCTGGCCACTCTCCCTTCACCCATCAACAGTCTTTCGGATTTGGCTTTTCTTTCTTTTTGCTTTTACATATGAAAGTATTTGACTGCTCAGGTCCTTGCCTCACAACAGTGATCTAGCTTTATTTCATCTCATTGTTAACAACTTGTGCCTTTGTCACATTATTTAGTAACATTTCATGGTGACTTTCTTCTGCAGATCACATTGTATAAAACAGGACAGTAATGCTAATGGATTTCAGGTCTTTCTATCCCGCAAGAACTCTGCACCAAGAGTTATGAGCACATTTGTTTTCCTCCAAATTGCTCAGCGATTAAGCACCTGAATGTAGGCTCTGTGCTGTGAAAGAAAAGTGAGGTTACTTCTTCCTGAACGATGATTTTATTTTTAAATACAGACAAAATTCATTATTTAACTAATACTCCACAAATCTCAAGAAACAAAAACTTTGCACTTTGCAAAGTTTAATATCCAAGAGTTACGGGACTAACCCATGCCCTCTAGAGGCCTGAGTGTGCACATGGCCAACAACACACTAGATTGGCTTCTTTGTTTAATTATTCTGTTACATCAAGTCAGCAAAATAGAGTTGTTATTTTATTGGCGAGAGTGAAGCTAATGCTGCTGTGGCTCATTCCTTTACTGATTATCCCTAAATGTTTGCTAAGCTAAATTGGATACATGTGAAATTACTGGTAGTTTTCCTAAGCATTGTTACTGACATTGTTTTCATAAAATACAATAGACCCACACATTTAAAACCATTCATTATGTATGATGTAATGTTTCTGAAGTGTAGACTGTCCCAAAGTGTGGTTCCTAATACTCACATCACGTGACCATGACTAATTAAAGTTTGGTGTGCCTAGTAATTACTGAACTTATGTTTTTGACAGAATAGCTTCTGTTTATTACAAGTGGTCACATGTGCATATAAAAGAAACCAAAACTTATTATTGTTTTTCCTGTGGTTTGTGAATATATAGGCTATTGATTTATGTAAACACAGTAATTTAAAGTGCAATTAAATAAATATTCATATTTAAAAGATTAATGTCTTGTTAATGAGAGAGAAACTGCGAGAGAAACCCAAAGGTTCAAGTTTTGGCTCTATTTGGGCCACTCAAAGAAATTCACAGAGTGGTCCCAAAGCCACTCCTTAGTTGTCTTTGTTGTGCTAATTATTGTGGTCCTGTTGGAAGGAGAACCTTTGCCCCAGTTTGGGGTTCAGGTCACTCTGGAGTAATTGATGGCTGGCATTCAGACCAGAGTGTTCAATCTTCGTTTCATCAGACCACACGATTTAGTTTCTCGTGGTCTGAGAGTCCTTCAGGTGTGATTTGGCAAACTCCAGGCAGGCTGTCATGTGCCTTTTACCATACAGACCTGGTTGGTGGAGTGCTCCAGAAATGGTTGTCGTTTTTGAAGGTTGTCCTCTCTCCACAGAGTAATGGTAGATATCTGTCAGAGTGACCATTGGGTTTTTTGGTCACTTCCCTACCCCAACACACAGGTTGGTTGCATGGCCAGTTCTAGATGCCTTCCATTTATAGATGATGGAGGCCACTGTGCATACTGGGATCTTAAATGTTGCAGAATTTTTTCTATACTCTTCACCACATCTGTGCCTCAATACAATCCTCACCCTCAAGGTGAGGATTAAGATCAAACTTTGACTAGGCCACCCCCCACAACTCCCCACAAACCCCAATGTGGTTTAACTCAGCAGGCATGATTGTGGATGCTGTGCAGGTGCATCCGCACGGCCCCGCAGACCACGCCCCACCACATACGACCATCGCCCGATTGAGGCCGGGGAGTTATCCGGCCGCCACATATGGCCGTCTATGGATATCTCTCTTCCCCGAATAAATAAATCATGATTTAAAAACTGCATTTTGTACAGAAGCAGAAATTATTTTCCTCTGAAGGGTGGATGGGCTCTCCCTTATACGTGAACATCTTTTGTAGCAACACGTTTTCATATGATATAAATGTTCTTGTATGTCTTCTGTTTGGAGTATAGCATGCAATGTTCATAATTCGTGATATGAGGTGCTGCACAGTTAAGCAGCATGATCCATTATTGAAGAATGTGAATGATGGTTTAAAGTGCCTTTACATTTAGAACTGTAAGCAATTCTCAAATTTAACTTAATGTCTGAGTGTTTTTTAGTTTAGACTAGTCTGATTTTTTACCTTGTTTAGGTAAAAATTTAGACTAGTCGCCAAGTTAGTCTCCAGTAACATGCGTACTGACATGTGTTTATTTTTAGGTGTTACACTTCCAGCTGCTAGTCCTTCTTCTGACTTAGTGGTTGTACTGCATTGGGTCCCCAGTGTTATATTTTGTCATGTTGCCAAGTCTTTGTCTCTTTGTATGCATGTCTTTTTTTTTCTAGTGCTTTTTCCTTAGTTTTACACACTTTGTCCGTTTTTTCTTCGACAAAAGTGACAGTGTATATACTGAGTAGGGTTGTTAAAAAATCTCAGACTGTAATTGATCCTAAAAATTACTGCTGGGTTAAATATTCATTTGCAGCAGTACTACTAATAGTAAAGTCTTTCCCTCCTCCACTAGACACACAGACAGACACTCACAGCCCCTCCTATCACTAGCAGTTGAAAAAATAAACAGTAGTTCAACAAACCCTATAGAGACTGACATCCTGGTCTTTAAGGAAATTTGTGAGGTCAGTAAAGCTCCCATTTCAACAACACTGAAGTATTAAACAGTTACCATAAATGTTAACCTGGGTGCTGCACATATTAACAATTAGCCGATAGCCACATTAGCCATCTGTTGAGTTATTTTTAAGGTAGCATGTAGTAGCTATATGGCTAATAATAAAACAATAATGTTGGAGCTAGACAGCAAACATCATCAGTCCTGCAAGGCTGTAATGTTATAAAAGGCGTTTCTATTTTAACAGGATATTTGTGTGTGAAGTGTTTTATTGCTCTTGTTGCAAGTCCCTGATTTAACCTGAGAAGTAAAGTCTACCAGCACCTAGACAGAAACAGCGCCAATCTACATTAAAAACTCCATTTAATCAACAATAAAAGTATGGTGCCAAGCCAACGGACGCATAGGAAATAAACAGGCCTGTAGCAGAACACATTTTCATGAGTCAGTATTGTTTTAATCTTTATTAAGAAAAAAAAAAAACACAACAGCAATGATGCCTTTTAATTTGTTCATGCTTTTCCCTCGTGGTATTGAAATTGGTGTTGAGTATTTAGTGTCTTTCTGGGTAACAGTATTGCATTTGAATTTTCCTGATCACCTCCGGTGTCTAATTAAAAGCCTCTGTTAGCTAGTGTGTTGTCAGGGTGTCTGTTCCCTACCTGTAATCCCACCTCACATTACCCCCCTTCATTTCTAGTCTACTGTGTGGTTTTTTGATGGACTTAAGCATTCCACCTTAATAAGTTATGGATTTTTGTTCATCAACTTCTGCTTGCGAACCAGAAAAAAGTTCTGTGTTAATGTCTCACTGCAGCAAAGTTCTTTAGGAAGTCATTTTATCGTCACCAGATAGTGTTGTCCTTTTATATACCTTCATACTTACTTTATCTAAGTTCATTGTGTATGGGTTATTTTTTCTCAGCCACTCTCTGGCTCAGCAGTTATACTAGCACCTGTGGTTTTATGGAGCTGTTATGGAGCTGTTTACTACTATTTTTACTGTGCTGTTTTGTTGTTCATTGTTAAAGCCCATAGGTGTAATTGTAGAGACACTTATGATACATTCTTCACGCTGACTTTAAAAATTACACGTGTTGAACTGTGAGTTAAGCCCTACAGTGTGAAAAGAAGGTATGTTTTAAGAAGAAAGACTTATCAATTCTTTAAAATCTAGGATAGGGTCACTAAATAAGATGAAATGAGTGTCGCTTAAATGATGTCTAGCAACATTAAGCAATGAGAAAGTATTTTTTATGTAGTGTGGATAAAAACAGTCACATTTCCACTAAAGTGTCTGCTGTGATGCTGCCTTGGCTTGCCCAGCTTTTCTCTTACTTTATTATTCTTGCTTCTGATATCAATCCTCCAACAAAAGACTGCACAAACACCAACTCAGCATAAAACAAACTGTGGGTGAGTATTTTCTTTTTATGGGGAGCACAAAAGAGCTTAAACATCCTATAGTGTCACTGCAAGTCATCTCCCTTGTCCATAAATCCCTTCAGGCTTTTCTGCTACGTGGCGTGGAGTGAATTTTTGCGCTCCGCTTGTGTTATCTGTAGTTTGTGTTTTACTTGATATCATGGGGGCTTGTGTTTTCGTGATAAAGAGCCAGTTCCTCAAGGCCAACTAAATGTGAGAGGCCACTGTAGTGTCGTTATAATGTGTGAATCACAGCACAGACAAGCTCTTTTGGCAACTTCTGGCAGTCACCGATGGATGATCTGTAGAGGGAAAAAGGCTGCTTTTCTTTTTTTTTTTTGCAATGTGGTTACAGGGGTCAGCAGAGATTATTTTTAGGAGTATAAAAATGCCCCCAAAAAAGATTAGCAGTGGCACACACACACGTTGATGCCTTCTGAAGTCATGTCCTTATCTTTTTCACAGCTTTTCAACCTGACGATTGATTCTCAGAAAGTGGCAGGCTGAGATCGTTCTCAGGTGGTGCAAGAATCATTCAAATATCTATTTTTGATAAGTGCGAGCAGAGGAAACATCTGAGAGGCAGAGAGACACACAGTGAGAGCTAAAAGGAGAGACGGTGATAAAAGGCTTGTCTTTGCTATGCTGTTGGATGTTTGCCATCTTCAGTAAGAGAAAGGGCATAATCGGCCTGCTGAACGGGAGGCACAGGTGCAACAAAGGATCTCTACTAATTGAGTAAAACACAGAAGCCCACAAGGGCTGGACCAGGTTGTGCGATACCAGTCAGGGTTACTGTAGATGAGGTCTACAGCTAACGAAGAGAATCCTCCCCTTCGCCGTTTCTCCTGTAATTGCGGTTAGTCTAATCTGTCCCCCGACCTCCCCCTGTCTGTGAGGGGAAAAGCAAATCTGGAGCTTTGAGCAGTCATCTGGCATGAGTCTGTGCTGCTGGCTTTGCATTCAGCAGCCCGCAAGATGAGGAACAAATGAAAACTGAATTACTATGCTGGGAGATTAATGGAGAAAAATGAAAAAAAGATGGATTGCATCATACAGGGATGCCGGCGTTACAGGTGTCTGGAGAGCAACGAAGGATGCCAGGCTTTCAGACTTTGGCACCCAGAGTTGCCTTGTGTTCCAGCAAATGATAGGCCCGTGTCATAATAAAATAGGCTGCTGAAAACCAGTGTGATATTAATTGCGACAGGCATTCCCGTCTCCTTCATCTGCTACCATTGAAAGCATGTCTACCTAACAAGGAGAATCTGTCCTACAAGAGTTTTTTTCCTCTGTGATTGTAGCAGAATTGAATATCTGTTAAAGCTAGAAAAAAGAAAGGACCTCAATGTGCTCGACTGTTTTTGAGCAAGAGAGTTTTCACAGAGGAATTAGCTCCTGGTTCATGCTCCCTCTTTTTCATGTATGGGCACAATTTTGCTTTAGTTTACTGTAGATTAACAGCTGTAATTTTGTGAAATTGTCATTTTCTGTATGACCCCTCTTGGGTATCATTTGGTTCCCCTCTAGTTTATTATTAATGAGGACATTATGGCTGTTTGCATTTGGGCGAGTGCACAGAGTTTTGTCTTCCAGTCTCATAATACAGAATTGAGCTGTATGTTATTTTGCTCACCTTTGATCTGCTGTATTTTTTCATTCTAATCGATACAGCTCAGGAATCTTCTTCAAAAGCACCAAGCCATGTTTTAAGACGTCAGGGTACATAGTAGAAATTAACTTTTTTTCAACAAACTACACACTAAAAACAGTCTTTTTGTGGTTTATTTTGATATATTTTTATAGTTGTATTAGGGCTGCCTGATTCTGCCAACAATAAGGGACTCTCTGATATGCATTTGTAGAACTTTAACTGTAGAACAGCCTAAAAATTACGTTACTTTGTTAAATTAAAACACCATCATCTAATATTTAATGACCTTTCCTAAAATGAGTTTATTCATCACATAGTGAATTTTGGGGTTGTGTTGAATAAAAGGAAAATAGTGTGTGATGGAAAACATGGAGAATGAGGCAGTAGTACTGTGTGATACTGCAAACTTTGGTATCGATCCAATACCAATTAAATACAGGGCCAGTATTGCCGATACTGACACTTTTAACTTAAATGCAGCTCACAGTATGAAGGGGAGAGCAGTGTGTCATGACTTATGAGATTAATCATCAATCAATCTGGAAATTCTTCACACACTTTAATGACCACTAAATCACTGTGATTTTTACTTTCCACAATAATTAGTTAATGCAATAAACCTGGAATGGAATTGTACCTGTCTCTTTGGGTCACGTTGGACCACTCTGACTTTGGATCAATGTCTTTTGGTTAAATTTGCTATAGGCTATAAATGAAATAGAAGGGACAGTCAAAACAATAGGTTCACAGATTTTTCATAGAGCATGGTGAGGTAAACTTTTTCATTTCCTAAAAATATATAATTTAACGCAATTCAGTGGACTACATACTGAACTTAGAGAATAGAAACAAAGTATCCTATCATGCTAGTATCGATTTAATACCAATACCAGTGTTGGTGTCAATACAATTGATATTAGATCTAGCTGCCCACAGAGAGTCAGGAGTGTGGAGTACTAAGTCGAGCAATAAACAGTGAATTGTTGAGCTGAGCAGCCGAATCAGGTGGGTTTAAGGCCTGATATATCTTTAGAGTCATTCATTTATTAAAATGTGTTTCTTCTTATGTTGTAGCCAGCTGTGACATCAGCTTTAAAATGTAGACAATGAGTTATTCAAAATGTTTAACAGTGAGTGCTCTGTTTTTATACCTATACTTTAGCGTAACTAATGCCACATTAGCCAAAATTCATTTTTAACTCTTCCGTTATATTCTTCTTTTATAATAATTAAATTATCTAGACGTGTATTATCTAGGTATTGTTTATATATATATATATATATATATATATATATACACACATATATATGAGGAAAATGGTGCTAGTGTATACTGGGATATCCTGTGAAAACTAAAGCTCCCAGCATGGTAGCTTAGTGCCACTAGAGACATAAGCGACATGGTACTCAATGAATTCTGAATTGAAATATATTGGGGAATTGTGCAATGGCAACTTTTAGGCATAAAAAACTTTTTAAATCTTTTGAGGCAAAGCCAACAAATTGTTTAGGCTGTATTTTATTAAATTTGACAGGTGACTCTACACATACAGTTACTGTATCCAGTAGAATTAAAGGTAGTTTCAGAAAAACAGTTGCCTTGAAGCATTTCAGGATGACTCCTGATTGGAAAGATTTGACCACAGCTTTGTAGCTGTGTACTTCACTTAGAGAGCGTGCCAAAAATTGTGGAATAGGTGGTAATGTGGACTGCCTTTGTTCATGTTTAAGTTGTTGTTGATCCTTTAGGTTAACACCTGCAAGATAGAAGTCAAAAGTTATGATGCACAAACAACAGAGTGAAGTGTTAGTGTTTCCTATGATTCAGTTCATGATGAACCTGGGTGTATTTGCCTTCACTTTAAAATGGACTTTTCAGTCAGTCGGCATACCATCTGTGCATAGCGTCATTGCTGTTGAGTTATGTGATGTTGACTTTTTTGGACAACTGCATGCAAGTGCCTCAGTATTATTTGAATTCCCAGAATCCCTCTATCTGAGTCAGAGCAACATGAGACTGTAAATCCCTCATTAGGCCCTGACTAGTGGTGTTTTTATCCATGAAGCCCAAATTGCACAGGCAGCCACAGGCTCAAGACTTCACTGTGGGAGTTGTGTAGATGCAGATGTGGGCATGCCTTGGGAAATCTGCATGAGAGACACAGTGGAGGGTTTCTGCAGGTTCAATACAGAAACTTTAATTTATGTAACTTTTACTTCCTCTGGGTGAAACAGGTTTTGGAACAGAGGTTGTTTTTCTGTCTTGTTGGCTTGAGCTAATTTAATAGGAGTGAGTTTAGATTAGAGGGGCAGAAAAGGGAGAAACTGGAGTTGTAACACAAGACAAAATAAGAGCATCATTGTGACAATGAATTCAGCTCAGTAATTCTTTTACTATTCTGTACTTGTCTTTATTAAAGGCAAAAAACTGAAATCAAAGATCAAATCTGATTTAGCTAACAGCCTTAATGTATACATCACAAGTTTTCTATGAGCTGTGCTTGCTTTTGTATCACGGCTCCCAATAATGAATGAATGCTTACAGAAGCTTTTCTCTGCTGAGCTGTCCTCTCTTTATGCTTTTGGATTATAGATTGGGCTCTTAATAATCAATGACAGTGTGGTTGTCAGAAAAGATTAGCAGTGTGTGCCTTCGTAATACTCTACACTGTAACTTTCAGAAGCAGCAAAAAGCCACAGCTTAGTGCGGCTGCAGCTAATGTTTGCCACCATATTGGTTTCCATTGAATGGCATTGTTACATTGGTTTCTAACCCCTCGGTGTTAGAATTGCTTTCTTTGAGGGATGTTATTTGAGGTAATCTTTGAAGTGACATTTTTGGAGTAGGTTGACATTTTGATCAAACAGATAAAAGAAAAAACAAACAAACAATCACCTGACTTCACAAATAAGGCTGGAAAAACATTTCATAGGCAGACAGGTGATTCATAGCAGTAAAAGCAAAATAAACACAAACATCTTATGAACTCCTCACGGCCTTCTGTACCATGTCTGTGATGTAGCGCCTACCCACCATCTCCGTACAAGTTTTGGGAGGCAGTAGGTCACCATCTGTTGTAATCACACAAGAGCAATGCCCTACCCATTTGCGTTTTCCCCTGTTTAGTCAGGTGTGAGACACTGGCATGCAGAAGCCATTATTCTCTCAGTGCCTGGCTGATTTCCCAGGCCTTTTGGCTGATAGAGGTGAGCCGACAACAGCCCCGGTGGATGACGAGCTGCGCTTGTGGGCAACAAGTGTGACACAGTAATTATGAAAAACGAATGGCAGTCAAGCCTGGACGTGAATCTTCAGATGCATGCTGTGTGACATCACGGTTTATATTTAGTGAATCGAGGGAGGAATTGCTCTTTTTATGTGAAAAGCTGTCTGAGGGGGTTTGATTCTGGATTGGCAGTCAGGAATTAAAGTCTGAGGTTCACAGAAAGAATCTTGGTGGGTTTAGTTGGGAGGAACTCAGGTTGAAAATACATTTTGACTCAGTTGTACTCTCTTTAAATTCATCAAAACAGCATTTGAGGATTTAGAAATATAATTTCTTCAGTTTCTTCAGTTCAAAATGAAGACTGTGTGGTTAGACGAACTGAGCTGCTGTAACTGAGAGGTATAGTTGTTGAATCTGCCGGAGTCTGTACATATTAGTATCCAAAGCCAAAGCCAAAGTCAAGCAGGCTACTGACCACTTAAAAAGCAGAAAATTTCACATGGTCCACCCAATCTTAAATCTTCACTGTAATCAAAATACAACAGAAAGTTATATATGTACGTGAAATTTGTATTCAAAAAAATCGAACAACAAAGGCTGTTGGCTATACATTGCTAATGCTACCCAGTCATATGTGTGACCCACTGATGCAGGGAGTCAAGTGTCAATATAAGAGCAGTAAAATTAGAGTAATGACTAACATCATAAACTACCCACATTTATTTAAATATATAAATATGTAACTGTACATATTTGTGAGTAATTTCAAACTGAATTTCTGTTATTACTGCAGAACACCTGCAGAACCTTTGCTGCCCACCAGGGGGCCTTGACCCACACTTTGGGAATCACTGGTCTGTTGGTTCAGCAAATGGTTTTCTACTTAATTAATGGTCTATATAAATGCCAGATAATAGGAAAACAGTTCAGCACACAATCTTTGTTGACATTAAAAAATCCCAAATACTCCTAAATTTCCCGTTAATCAATTATTCAGTAATCATCCAAACACTACTCCATAATTTAATGGAAATAAGTGGCACAAGTGTGTACTGTCTTTGTTACGTCAAACTGTAAAGCAGTCAAGGCCTACTGTTACATTATGGTTGATCTGACTGGTTATCTGGCTTAACAGTGCACATGAACAGTTAGTAGCATCACAATCTAGCATCACAACAAACATAGGAAGCATTTGAGTACATGGTTGCAGTAAGAGAGAAACAATTGCTGTATTATATTGGTAGAGATCCTTTGAAATTTAATGAGCTGAATGTGCAACGGTATCAGTGTTTAAAGGTTAAACCATTTGGTTTTCTCTGACAAGCACTTATGTATGATATTCCATTGCTCCTAATAATTTGATTAAAGTTGATTAAAGCAGTATACTTGAACTTGTTGACAGTATAACACTTTGTCATTAAGTATGTTTACCAGATTGAATTCTATTCTTACATTATCCTAATTACAAAATCATAAAATGTCAACAAACAAACAAAAAACAAAAATGTGGGGGGGGGGGGGGGGTTCTATATTTA
>VUQG01018961.1:42066-55151 GCA_015106755.1 Etia nguti
TCTGTTGGGTGATGGAGGTATGTGGTGTGGTCTGGGGCTGCAGAGGAGGGTTGGTGCAGTGAGCTCGAGGGGCAGTGCCAGGGAGGCTGGCATGGCAGCTGACAGCAATTCAGTAATTACGGTCTCCCTATTTCGCCGGGACCTGGAGGAAGGGAGGACAGGTGGAGACAGCTGGAAAGCTGTCAGGAAGGAAGGAGAAACACACATTTTGTAAATAAAAACACGGTCACCAGCACTGAGTGTCTCGCGTACTTACTGGGGTCATATGGATATTTGGGGATTTTCTTTGCAACAGTTCACACTAAAAACAAGATGTGAGCAAGATACAAGCATTTCAGCCGATATGTCCATCTGGTGTCTCTACCCAGAACTAGCTGTCTGTCAACATTGGACAAGAACTGAGGAGAGAATTGCTAGACAGGCTAACTAATAGTAAAAAATTTAGTAGATAGGAACAGTTTATTTTGACTGTGCAAGAGGAAAAGAACAATGTTTTTATGTACAATTTGATGGAGTTGTATTGATTTTCCCCCACTTTCTCCAGAGGGGTGGATGAAAACAGAAATCTTGTAGTGAAACCCAGAGCCATTAAAGAGTTTGCAACATATGAACAGCAGGAGGTTTGTGTAATTTCAGCAGCTCTCTACAAAGAAAGCCAGAGGGAAAAAAATAGGGTAAATTGAAGTATGGATTGAAACATTTAATAGAATAGAAGCCTATTCTGTTCTAAGATGTCAGCATGGCTCTGGGAAATTTAAGTTTTTTTTCTTTTTCTAGACATTTTGTAATTAATTGGAAAGAATATTCTGTACCTGAATCAATTGTAAAAATAATAGTTTGTTCCAGGCCCTGTTATTGGTATTGATTTGTTTTTCTTGAATTGATTGATTCAATGTCAGTGTCCAAATTTCCACATCACATCAAGTATGGCCTGGTGGTATATTGACTTTTTAACGTGCATCTATATAGTTTCAAATCAAAAACAGGATAAGACCATTTTTTATTACAATATAAATTGATGTTGTGTTACATGGCCCCATTTCCGTCATTAAAGTCATATCAATTGTGTCTCCTGTTTCTCTGTACACTGTCCAACTGATGCAGCAATGCCCCCACAATCTTCCTGCATCTGTGTCCCTATCTTGTTGAGCATCACCCCAAAAACAAGTAATATTTTAAACTTTGAAGGTATACAGTCATGTAAAAAAAAGTTTGAAAAATTGAAAAATTAAGTACACCCTTCCTGCTTCCATAGGGCTTAAAAGGGAGAGTAGCAGCCAAATGCTGCTAATCAAATACACCTGATTAACTAATCGTCAGCAAGTGTGACCGTCCCTATAATACCAGACGTTTTGGCAGTTTGCAGATCTGATGCATTCAAGTGTGTGTGAACACAATTCCCAGGAGGAAAGACATCAGTAGTGATGTTTGAGAAGCAATTGTTGCTGCCCATCCAACTGGGAAGGATTCTTCCCAGATGGTGAGGAAGAACAGATGACCATTACCAAACAAAAAAATTATAATTTTACAGTGAGAAACATTTTTCACAAGACTATTGACAAGACTAAAACATTCATGACAGTTCCCAAACTTCCCAGGAGTGGATGTCCCAGCAAATTCACCACAGTATAGATATATGGGAAGTGGTACAACAGCTCTACAGCAATCAGCTCAGCGTGTAACAGGTCTCAATTGTCTTTGTAGAGTTTTCTTTTTGTTGTCACTCCAAAAATCAGCAGCAGAGCAGTTGAGCTCAAATCCTGTTTTGTCACAGGCTTTTCATACAGAGCATGCTTGAAATAAAGCTTAATAAAGTCTGGACCTTGCACCTGAGCACTTTCAGAGGAATGTCCATTTGTTGTATGAACCACTTAACACTGACCAAACCCAATGGATAAAACAGGCTTGTATCTGAACAAAACAGACAACAATCAAATTTGTGCCTTCAGGCACTTTGTTGCTAGCAGCCCATTACAAAAATATGTAATTTGATCTAATTTCTTTAGCCGAATCTACAAAAAACAAGATAAAGATAAAAATAAAAACAGCTTCACTGGTATTTTTGCAAAAGAAGAGTAATTTCCAACGAACTTTAAGTATCTCGGCATGGTGTGCAGGATGTCCTTAGAAAGATCAGATGAAACTGGACAAGTGTGGACTACAAAATAAGTGCCATGCCTAAAAATATCTACAGCAGATGAACAGTGTCTGAAAGTCAAGGCAGTAAAAAAAAGGAGAAAATCCAGCAAAGACCTGACACAGGATCTGAAAGATGCATCTAGCCCTTCAGTTCACCAAAGCCTCATCAGGAATGGTCCCAGTGGAAGGGTGGCTGTCAGGAAGCCATATTTAAGGAAGGGAAACATGGAGAAAAGGAGAAAAGGTAGTTCTTCTCATAGTTTTGGTCTGCATTTCAGCCAGTGGTGGTGGGAATATTCTTAAACTTGATGAAATTCTAATCATAGAAAAATACTGCCAGATTTGATCCACCATGCAACTCAAGCTGGAAAACATTTGATTGGCTGAGACTTAATTTACCAGCTCAGTATGTATTCTTGCAAAATATAAAGAAATGAGAATGGCTCAAGACATTTTCAAAGGACTGTCAATTTGAATGTGATCGTGTAATATACACGCTGAAGTGAATCAACAGTACCATGAGACAGAACTGGATGGATTTCAACAGAGAACAACTGCATCTTTCTGTTCACACAAAAATATGATAGATTTGGTATAACAGTATCATTCTTACTGCAGCATTATTCTTTTTTGTAGAAAATAACAACCGTATTTCATAGAAAAACTGCAGTTATATGTTGCCTTCCTATCAGCCGTGCCTCACTTGTGTCTACCATTAGGTTTTAAAAAGAAACTGTAGTTGTGAACAAATGTTCAGACATATTCATATGTTTCACCCTTTTCCAAAACAGCCTGGAAAATAAGGCACATGGATGAACAGAGAGGGGAGTGATGACGGAGAGCTCGATGATCATGTGCAATGTGCAGCAGTTTGCTTTCACTCAGATGTTTTGCTCCCTCTCCGAGTCATTTAGTTATTATTCCCACTCAGACTGTTCCTCCACAGTAGGTGGACGCATGCTGGCTTTAAAAATCTAAAAAACAAAACAGAATTGTACTCCTTTTAGTCTAGAATCCAGACACAAAAGAAAGACAAAAAGAAAATTCTGAAATGTTTTTTCTTATCTTAGAATGTTGAACTGCAACTGCGAAGTGAGTGAAAACTTGAAAAACAGAAGATAGCATTAGTGAGAGCTGAATATTGAGGAGACAATATAGAGATATAGAGACCATATGTAGAAAAATATTCTGTTCTGCACACCACTCGTCATCCACAGTCACTCCGTGCATAAATGAATACAGATAGCTGTGTGAAATCAGTACAGCTAAGAAATAGCTTGGCACAAGATGTTGCTGCTAATCAGTCCCCTCAGCTATAGTGCAACCCTGCATACAAAACCACCTCATATACACACACACACACACACACACACACACACACACACACACACACACACATCACTTTGTCTGGCCTAAACAATCGCTTTGCCTGATATTTCTTTTCTCTAGTCATTCATCACCCACACAATTTTAGTGGAAGTATATGTTCTCCAGCTTATTACAGAATGCACACACTCAATAATGTTATGCATATTGACAACATTGGCTCTCTAATATTCTTCCCTGACATGTTTAAATCATTACATCACTTATTTCCGAAATTAGCAGAGTTGTAATTGAGGTCTTTTTCCAGTCTGCCAGAATCTAATCAGTGTTGTCAAGTCAAGCTATTCCATCAATAAAAATGGAGAGTGAAAAAAGAAAAGAGAAGCTGTCACTCCATCAAAATGAAAAATCAGTTGCGGCTCCTGAGTATATAAGGAAGGATAATAAAGGTGACAGAGAGCACCCCGGAGAATAATGCTATATTTTCTGCGTAATAAATTGTAATACTGCCACCAAATGAAGCATATGTATGCATGAAAAGGGCTATATAAATAAATAAAAAAATCTTATAAATGCATAAATAAACAGCCTTTCAAATCTGCATTAATGCCTGTCGAAACAAAAACTCTCTAAAATAGTGCAGATAAAAAATAAATAAATGACTAAAATGTCAGAAGCATGCATCTGCTCTGAGTACTTTCCTATTAGCAGCTGATTTCAGGCTTATGTAAAACAGTGTAAAACAATGCTTAACTCGTAAGCTGTCTCCATCTTGTCAGCTGCCTCATTGTTTCTGTCCTTAATTAGAAACCTAAAGCGCTGGTGCGCAACAGACCTTAAACTTGCTCTGTGAAGAAACACCTGATTTTCACTTTTGCCTGTCTTGTCACTTACTTTGTCCTGTCAGCACTCGAGTTGAGCTCACATCACCGTCAAGTGTAATAACCCGCAGAAAAACCTGCTGTTCGCGGTGCTCGGAGGAGAAAAAGTCCTTTCCAGGTGTCATTTCTGAAAAGCGCAGCACAGCTGGAATCGTGCTTCTGTTTTGTCCTTGAGAGGTAATTTGCCAAGCCAAAAAAGAAGAAACCCAGAGTGCCTCTTTGCACTCGGTAAGTAAAAGTAATTTTAAAAAAGTAATTGAAGAAGTCACACTGAGTGCACAAAGGTGCTCTTTGAAGTCAAGGTCCACAACAAATGCAAACAGGAAATAAAATCTCAGAGTACTCCATGTCCTGCGTGTGAAAAATCTTTAATATGGCCTGTACATTTGCAGATAATATTCAGAATCCATGCTTTCCCTTTAGAGTTGTTTCAAACCAGCAATACCAGAGTAACGGTACACTAAATTGATGGTTCTCTATGTGCCTCATTTTTCAGGTCACAGTTTTTCAGTGCAGCAGAAAAAACAAAACAAGTGTGTGAAAAAACATTTTCTCATTTATTTTGAAAATTGAAAAGCACTAGATACCATCCCCAACCCCCCCTCCTATATCTCCTGAGCCATTCCTATTATAAAAAGGCAAAGGAACTTTTAGAACAAAAGTAAAAATAAGAATGTAAAAAATTCAAAATGCAAACATATATGGAACTCTTTTAAACTCATTCACTGATTGGCCAGTGAAAGTTGGCTGTCCAGGCTCTCATCTCCCAGCCATTGAACACAGTGTATTACTACATTTGTTAATGTTTATAATGATATAAATCTTTATCTCAACATCTATACTATGGCCTTTACATGACCTATGGGAGGTTTTGCCTTCAAAACACCATATGTCCATCCATCCATCCTCTGTCGCTTATGTAGCTTTGGGTCCAACCAGAGAAGCCCAGACTTCCGTCACCCCAGCCACCTTCTCCAGGTCTTCTATCGGTGGGATGTATAATCTCTCCAGCAAGTACTTGGTCTGCCCTGGGGCTTACTCCCGATAGAACATATCCGGAATCACAGAACCACCTAGGAGACGTCCAGGAGGCATCCTATTCAAGATGCCTGAACCACCTCTCGATTGACTGAGCTCCTCACCCCATCTCTAAGAGACAGCCTTGCCACTCTTCGAAGGAAACTCATTTGTGCCGCTTGTATTTATGACCTCATTCTTTCGGTCACTGCCCAGAGCAAAACATCAAATAAGGGAATATGTTTTTGGAAGGATCCGCTTCCATGCCTAGACTAGATTTCCAGATACTTTAAAAATTAAGCTCTGTTCTTGTTCCTCATCTTAAACTCTGTATACAAAATCTGGACTGATCTAGACAAAAGTTACTAAAGTGAAAGAAAGTCTGTGTGATGTTTCCTCCAGCTGTCGGTATTGTGTCAAAGTAATGTAGTATGGGAAGTAATGGCAAAAGAATTGCATGTGTGAGTTGTAGCCTGTCATTCAGTTGTTATTATCTGTAAATAAATCCATGTTGGTAAAATTTAATTAATATAATCTATAATCCATAAATTAAATAATATAATCTCTAAATCTATAAAAATCTATAAATTGAAATCTCCCTATGACATAAATGGTCTTGAAGCAGAATTTTAAACCATGGTTATTCATAATTCAATTCACTTCAGTTTTATTAAAACAGCACCAAATCACAACAACAGTCGCCTCAAGGTGATTTATATTGTAAGGTAGACCCTACAATAATACATACAGAGAAAAACCCAACAATCATTTGATCCCCTGTGAGCAAGCACTTTGGCAACAGTGGGAAGGAAAAACTCCCTTTTAACAGGAAGAAACCATCTGTCTTCTCCATCCAAAATGTGAACATTGGCGTCCTCAAAAGAGTGACCTTTGTCCTTTAGATGCAGATGGACAGCTGAGTCTTGTCCCGTCGAGGTGGCGCTTCTTTGTTATCACTTTTCTTTCCAAGCTCCTTAGACTACGATGACCTTGATGACTGAGAACCTTCACAGACATAAGTGGTACAGTCCATAAACGTCTGAGAGCTGAGGAAACCAGTTCCCAGACTTTTGGGGGAGGATTGTTGTCCCATTTCCGTCTGATATAGAACTCTTACTCCTCAACAATCCTGAATCTTTTTCATGTTTTTGGTTTCATGTTTTCGTATTTGGTTTCCAGTTGGTGAAAGCTATGGACTACAGACAGGTCAGCGCAGACTCTTGACTCTTCTGCTGTAGTAAATGTTTTCACATTTTGATTCGATTTCACCACAGAGCAGTTTTCAAATTTCTTTACCCGAGTCAATTTTAAATGAGCTTTGCCAAATATCCTTGGGCAAGATAATAAGCCCAAGTTGCTCTCCAATAGATGAATGTGTGTGGATGTTAGATAGAAAGTCCTTGCATAGAAAAAGTGCTTGTATGAATGGGTAAATGAGACAAGTTGCATAAAGTTTGAGTGCTCAGATAGAGTAAAAAAACTGTATATAAGCCATGTCCATTTCTGGAAGTGTTCCAAAGTCCGTGTAGTGATTAACATGACAGAATCATGCCTGTTTTTAATGCAGTGCATCCTCAAGATCACAGGCATTCAATCTAGCTTTGTCCTTTGCACACAGAGATTTCTCCAGATTCTTTGGATTTCTTGATAATATTATGTATTGTAGATAATGAGACATTAAAAGTGTTAAAATTTTATGCTGAGAGACACTGAAATCCCCTTTACTTCTGTTAAACTGCATCTGTAAGATGGATTTTGTTGCCCTGGTCCCAACTTGTTTGAGATGTGTCGCTACCAAATTCCAAATGAGCTAAAAATCTAATGGAAAAAAGTGTCTCACTTCAAACATTTGGTATGTTTTCCATATTCTACTGGGAATAAAATATGGGTTTATGAAATATGCAAAACAATTCATTTTGTTTTTATTTAAATTGTACACACACTAGCACACTAACATTTATGTAATTGGGTTTATAATGTATACTGTATAGTTATGTAAGTTAAAGAAAGTGCTGGTGTGCGTTTAGATATAGAGTACATAGAGACACACGCATACCCAGCTACTCAAACAGTACTGCAGGAGACAGGAATGAACTTGTGTGGGAAACACTTGAAAAATGGGCCAATTATTTGAAAAGATTATGCCCTGGTTTGAATTCATTTTTGAATACTGTTTTGTGTTTGTGGCATTCTTACGATATTCTGAATCCTATAGCTGCCAATGCCAGCAACCCCAACTCTTAAAAAGCAGTGATTTTTAGTTTTTGAGCTTGTTTCCTTTTTATTTTTCTTCTGCATATCTTGATGCTTTATTAGTATGGTATAGCTGAGACATACCGACAAGAAGGTCAAAAGGAAATTCATGCACTTAGACCTCATTATACATACTGGTTTCGTTTGGCTTTCAGCTGCTTTAGCAGTGAAACCAGGTATTAAATTGCACCCAGGGACTAAAGTAAGAACTTTACTTCAGTAATTCAGGATAAGTTTCCTCACTTTGCTCCCTCTTCCTGTTACCCTTCACATTAGATCGCCTTCTTGACAGTGGGCATCCAATCAATGGGACAGCAGGCCATACACGTTGTGAAAATACCTTTTTCGTTAGAAAAGTGTTTCCCCTCGAGCATGTGTATTGAAAGAAAAACATTGTAGGTGATTTGTGATTATTAAACATCAGAGTGGCAGCAGATGAGGGAGAGATGGGCAGACAGAATGACACACTTTCATTCACTCACACCCGTTATTAGCTGCTCTGCACGCATCAAGAGACAGACAAATGAGAGAGGGAGAGGGAAAACATTGACACTTGAGTGCGCTTGGGTTTTCCCACATGCATGCTTTGCTTAAGATAAATTATTTATTAAAGAGATAATGTTTGGTATGTGTTTAGGTGTGTATTTTTGCCCTCCGCCTGTACTGTACCAGCCACCTCCTCACCTTCTCCACTCCTTCACCAGTGATCAGTCTCATGCACACATGCTCAGTTTTCCATACAGAGGTACACCAACCACCTGGAGCTGGGGGAAATGCCTGGGTGGCATTTTGACATGCCGTTTGCAGCTGACATGTTCAGGATAATCACTTCAAGACTCACGTGAAATTTCCTAATAAACCTTTCATTGATCGTCAGTCCGGCTTTACCTGGGTGAGGTACGACTCCCCGCCCCCACCCTCCTCTTCTCATACTGTCTTCTTTTTTCCCTGCTCACTTTGCTCGCTTTGACAGCTGTTGTTCGTAATTTTCTCCCCGGCTATTTCCAGAGGATCCATCTGGTGCTGTTGGGAGTGAGGGGCTGATGGGAGCAGTGCTCACACAGACATCAAATACTCGAAAACACAAAAACACACCTGGGCAAGAGTGGTTTTGTTTTCCTGTCGGTGCTCGGGGAGGCTTACATTTGGATACATATAGTGTGTAGAAGCAGAAAAAGGAAGTATTAATAACAATGATAAGCAGCTGAACAGTAACAAGCATGTAAACAACTATTCTGTCAGTTTGCAAGTGGAGAACAAATAGAGCTTTTTGCAGTGTGCTCTCTCCTCTGTAATTTACCAGGAAGCTGTAAGTTTAATAAGAGCTCACCCTTCGTGGATGCAATGGGCTGAAAGCAGCTCAAAGTGGATTTGATAGTAGGTATTAACTTATGTAGGTGCTCCAAAAGTAGCCAATTATCATTGAAAGATAGGGCTCTCTGCAAATATTGAGGCCTGTTTCTCTTTGTCTCTAGACGTGGAAAGGGAAGATAGGTGGGGCAGTTATTGTGAGTGATTTTTCTATTTGGAAAAAAATGGTAGCTTTCTCATCCTCCTCCTCCATCATGTTTTTTCTTAATGTTGTGCAATTGGCAGCTTTTTTTCTGCTTCCAAGTAGAGATTACTGCTGCTCAGAATAACTGTTTTTTTTGTTTGTTTTGTGTGTGTGTGTCTTTGTTTTTTTTGGGGGGGGGGGAGGGGCATTCTTTCATCACATGGGGGCTAAGACAGCTATAATCCTGTTGATCTAGGATCCCTCCTAATCCTGTAATGGCAAAGTTGGGCATTGTGATGTCTGACGCGCTATGATACGATTGGTAGCTTTATGTATTTCCAAGCTAACACCACGAGTCCGCTGTCATTGTTCATCTCAAGGCCGCTTCAGATTCAGAAAATGCCTTTACTATAAAGAGGTAGTTCTTTATGAATCTGCTATATCTGTTAAGGCCTTTTTCAATGTGGTGTTATTAGGACTCGGTAGACAGAGAACAGAAGGCAAAAGAGCATTTTCAAATGAGCCGTGGGGAATGAGTCAGCCCGACTTCACTCGCTTGTCTTTATTCTGCTTCCCACTCTGCCTCTCACTTTCTCACCTCGTGTTGTGCGTTCTTACTCTCTGTCTCTTATGAGTTTTACCCTTGCTCTTATACCACCTTTCAAATCTATGCTCGTCTCTCTGTCCTTCCTTTTTTTTTGTCATGCTGTCTCTTCCCTTTGTTTCTTATGCTTTTCTTTGTCTCCCTCCTACCTGCCATCTCTCCTTTGAGCCCTGCACCAGATGCAGTCGTGTGATGGCAAAAGCATGTGACAGTACCCTGCCACGACCAACACTCATCCGTGCCAGTTAATGACACTTACAGGCATCCCACGATGCACATCACCATGGTTGCCAGCCTGAGTGCCGGCTGAATCAGCGGTAAAAAGTCGCACTTTGGCAGCGCTCCCGGTGCAGTGTACAGTAGAGGTGACATCAGCGACTCTGGATGACACTGCTCTGGCAGACTCTGCCACCTACGCTCTGTCACTATCATCGATTTTCACAGTGGCTTTTGTGAGAGGAAGAGGGAGGGAAGTGGAGGAATGGGAAATGTGGAAGATAAACTGGTTATATTTGGAAGTCAAAGTTTTCGTGAATGAAAGGGACGGATGTTTGAGAAGAAACACTGTTTTATTGTCTCGCTCTATAAAGAGAAGATCCCATCTCACATTTCCCTTTTTCCCCTTGCTTTTTCACTCACAGCCCAAAATATTTATCTGTACTCATTTTTCAGGTTTTAAGGCAGCCATTTGTGTAGAAGGCGCATAAAAAGATCCAAGCGCAGGCAGCATTAAGGTATAAAATCTGCCCTTATTTGAACCAGTAGCCTCATACTGAAGGATAGTAAGAGTGTGAAAGGATGGTGCCCTCAGACAAAGACAATGTATTTAAGCCATCTTCAATGATTTATTATCTTTATTATTATCTCTTGTAATGCTAAGTAAACTCATGTAACATTCTCCACTGAGGTGCTTGATTACTATAGCCACATCACTACTGACATGACTACAGTGACTGAACCTTGTTTTGCATCAGCTGTACATTTAATCAGCACGCTTCGGTCATTTCTTTTACTATTGCCGCAGACAAAGTGCCTCTTCAGGTATCAGTGTGATTTCTAGCAAGTGTTCATTCAGTTTCTGTGAGCAAATTGCTACTACTCAAGCCAAGGCGATATACAGGCTCCTCCTCAGTGTATAACAACCACACTAATGCCACAACATTTAAAGCAGACTCTCTTTTATTATCAGGTCAAAGCTTGAGCTATCGTGAGTGTGGGGAAAAGCAATTTAGGCTCGCCTGAGTATGTTAGTTGCTCACAATTTTAGTTTTTACACTCATTTGAAGCCATTGATTCCTCTGAACTCGTAATGGCTTTGCAGCAAGACAAGCGGTAACTTTGGAGTACAAGTGAATAAATCCCTTTCATGTGGAGTGTAAAGTGCAAACTGTTCTCACCGCTCAGAGGGTTCCTAAGGCAACCACTGGTTGGCTCCTTTTGTTTGGTAAGGTGTGAGTCATGGTCAGCCTCCTGTTTCAGCATTGCTTACAAATTACATTCAGGATTAAATTACTATTTTGTAACTGACAGATTTTAGAAAAGATGTTCTGTTTATTAACAAATTAGAGACCTGTGAAATCTTGATGCTTGTGCTACGTGAATTCAATAATATCTCTGCATCTTCACATTAAGTGCCAAAAACTGTGGAAAATCAGACATACATTTATCAGGGGTTTGGTTTAGTGGCACAGCATCTCAGATTTCTGGAAAATGGATTTTAAAGGTTTATATTGAGGTGACATATGAGTGATTTCAGACAAGGGATAGTATAATATCAATTCTTAAATGCCATGATCCCTCATAGAAGTTGGGTCTAACACTTAAACCCCGCTGACTCAGAGACCAATCACTTGTGTACGAAAGCAAGACAACAGCGCTTTTGTCTTTTACTTGCTGCAAGGGGAGCCCGATCAGGATCTTGGAGCTGCAAGCTCCTCACCTGATCCCAGCCAACTCCAAACTCCGGCCCCCTCTCACAGTCCTTTTATTAACTCAGTGGTTACACAAACATCTCATTAATCATGCAACAGATAAGACACTCGTATGTGAACATGTGACGTGTGTGTCTGCGATGTGTGAGCATGTAATGTGTGTGTGAATGTGTGTGTGTGTCTGTGAGCATGTGATGTGATCATGTGATATGTGACACTTTCTGCTACACCACATATCACATGATCACCTTTCACCGTCATCTCCAGTCACTCCATATATGGCGTAACCTTTTAACGAAGCAGTGTGTAGAAAACAGAGGTGAGCATTCTTGCTAAAGATCCAATCATCTTGCTAAAGATCCAATCATCTTGCTAAAGATCTAATCACCTTGCACAATGACAACCATAGTGATCCACAATTCTCTAACAGTCACTCTTGAATTATCCAAAGAGTTTTTGTTGCAACTTCATATCAAATAATTATGAAATAATTCCTTTTTTGTTTCTGAAGACATGTTGTTGTTGTAAAATACAGATTATTTCAACTGCATTTCTACTCACTCTACCAAAAATGTTATCATCCATTTTTGGAGTAGTATACGGATGATCTAATAAATTTGTTAGCACTGTAAACGCAAACAGTTTGACCAAACTCTGACAAAAATGAACAAACGATGAAAAAACTCTCAGTATAAAAACTGAAACAAAACACCAACACCTCGTTTCTTCTATGAAACATGGTGGCGGGAGCATCATGGTGTGGGGCTGCTTTGAAACCTCAAGGTCTCGATGGCTTGCAAGCCAATATAGCATACGCAGTTGGATGTCATCTAAAATAAAGTTCCTCAAAATCCAGCCCTTCTTGTGCTGAATGTATCTGTACTTCTCTGACAATGACAGGTCAGGTTTATACTATCCAGTCTTTAAGTGAAGACGTATGAACCCTGCTTCTGGGTCCAAACTAGGGCTGGGTATCGTCACTGATTCCTAGAATCGATTTTATTCGATCCACAATTCGATTTGATTTGAATCAGGGAAATTTTGCCTCAGGCAGTCAGAAATATTATAATTCTGATCATTTATCAGTACATATCAATATTTTTATATCTATAAAAAGAAAGTTGACACTTGTGAGACTTTATCAGAGGTGTGATCATCACAGCAGATGCCTTTGTGTCAAAGTAACTGAGCATAAAACATAGACAAACATGAAGGAGATTTTCCTGGCCTGGCTTTTTATAGCAGATAACCTTAAAAATATTCTGCAGTAGAACAAAAACTGAAAAAAACCATGACTCAACATATGAACATTACCTGATGCTGCTGAAGTGAAGCAGAGCAAAGTTACAGAGGTTTTTATTAGAGATACAGCTAAGCATTTGGCAATTTCGCATAATTTTAAAAAGTTTACATTTCTTTGGTATTGAACAGCTGAAATG
>VUQG01018962.1:8775-20851 GCA_015106755.1 Etia nguti
CTTTATATATATATATATATATATATATATATATATATATATATATATATATACACATATATATATATGTATATATATATATGTATGTGTGTATATATATATATATATATATATATATATATATATATATATATATATATGTGTGTGTGTGTGTGTGTGTGTGTTGTGTGTGTGTGTGTGTGTGTTTTGGGGTGAAATCTGGAAGATTAAAAGTGTCAAAATAAAAGAACCAACTAAACTGTAAAAACATGAATTAAATGTATCAAGAATTACAATTGAAAATATATTAATTAATTATTATTATTATGTAGTACATAATTAATTGATTCAATGTATCATTAATTCATTTGATTATCAGTTAATTTCATTTTAAACATATTTAAACATTTCACTATTTAATTAATTATTTCATAGATCCTGCAGTGCAGTGCATCATGTATTTATTGTATCTGTCAACCTCAAAGCCAGGGTGTGGGGCAAATCCTGTCATGGCTAGAACCATTACTTTGGTCTGTGGTCGATTCTTTCAGTGGGTGTTTCTTAGTTCCAAATACACAGAGTTTGTAGCTGTATACTTGCTTGGCAAGTACACTTAAGGTTAGAAGGGATGGTTGGATGGAAAAATACAGCGTACAGTGAGACAGCAGTGTACTTGATAACAACAGTTTGGTTTCACTGTGTACTTTACTGCCTTTTTACCCTTATGATTAATATTTACAATAAAAATAGCACAATAGTCCTGATTACCTGTATTGTTTTAAAATACATTTGCGCATAAATGCTCATAAAAGGCCCATTTATGTGAATTTTTTTTATAACCAATGGGCTGATTTTGAAATGGTTGGTAAAAGCTGTATGCTAGTTCATTAAATATTACTGATAATTCAACAGGCTGTTGGGTAGATCTCTCAATGTACATGTATACATGAATGAATGAAAAATGAATGCAGATATCAAATATTATTTTTTTATTCGAGTAGATTGGCCCAGAAACAGTATTTCAAAATTTTACTTACAGTTTGGGGTGTTTTCCTCCACCATTGCCACTTGTGATTTTTGGGTTTATAAGCATTTTGGGATACCTGGCGGTCTTAAGTCCATACCAACAACAAGTGACTGTGATACTCCATCGATCCTTTATCTGGGAACGATCCGTCTTGACTTGCAGGATAGCTAATCAAATGTTAAGGTCTGTTGATCAATAATTAATTCAATGGTGAAATAAATAAATATGTTCGAAATTATGATGAATTTATATTTTAATTATTAAATGATATATTTAATTAATTGTGTGTTTAAAAAATCATCTATTTATAACTTTAATTAATTCATAACACATTTGATAAACTATCCAAAGATGTATTTGTTTGTTTCATTTTGGCACTTTTGATCCTCCATACACAGGAGGATAAAGGAAAAATATAATCAACTATATGGAAATGTTTGTTACCTTAAAAACAAAGAGTGGTAGAAATATTTAATTAAGTGCTAAATCTTAATAAATCTGATGGCTCTTTGATCAAGAAGTAGGCAGTATTAATGTGTACTCATAATTCTCCACTAAATAAAAAGAAAAAGGGTAATTTATTAAAAATGACTTTCTCACAGCTGATGACAGCCAGGAAAAAAAAAGTGAATTAATGTACATTTATGTAAGTTAATATTCTGTTTGTGTATACTGTACTTACTGTAAATGTATGACTGTATGGTTCTATAATACAACTTGTATTGTGTTAAATAACACTTAAAGTCATATTCTTTTTTAGTAGCTGATAACTACAATATCCATCCATCCATTTTTTGAACAGCTTATCAATTCAGGGTCACAGGTTGGCTGAAGACTATTACTACAATATCCCTCTGGCTTAGTTTTAATAAGACACTAGCCACAGTCTCAAAACATAATAAATAAAACTGCATAAACTGTGCTGCACACAGTTTAGTTTCTAATTACAGCCCTCCAAATCACATAAATCATGCCTGCATCCAGTCCAGATCACTCTCAAAGGGTGGAGCTATCTGAAGAAGTTCAAGGCACAAAAGCAATCAGCAGAGCTCCACTGAGATCTGTCCATATTTAACCAGCATGCACACAATAAAGCACACACACACACACTGGCAAAGTGTTATGCAACAAGAATTTGGTCTCCATTGCATTTAATCCCCTGTAGCAACTTAATCCTAAGGCTAAGCAAACTCTCCTCCTCAAGCCTCCCTGCTGCTCTGAGAACACAGAGGAAAGGAGGAAGTGAAAAAGATAAGAAACGGTAACAAGGAAATGCTAAAGCATGAAATGGGAAAGGTAGCAATACAGTTACCGAGGCATACCAAAGTGGGTAATGAAAATGAGAATGCAGAACATAAAGTTTTGTTTTGTTTTTTCTAGAGAATGAAGCAGTGAAAATCATACTTTCAAACATACATATGTTTAGTCATTTCTGATCAAATGTTAAAGGTCAGACATAACTAATTACAGAGTGAGGAAGAAAAGTGCAGAAGTTATATATAATAAATAATATCAAAGCACCGTGCTTAACAAAATAATCAGATTATTGAAAGAAATTTTAAGTAAATAAATTTCTAATTAATTTCATACTTCGAAGCCAATTATTGCATTTAGAAGGAGTTATAGTTACATTATAGATTTCTGCATTAAAATATAACTAATTACTTCAGATTAAGTTATCTGGCATATGAAGCTGTGAAAGCAGCAACAGACTAGAACACTAAAATGCTCCATATGTAAAAATGCAGTAATATAATAAATAACACGAACAGAACTGTTTGAATGAGTGTTTGGAACTTTTTGCATGGGAAAGTGCAACATAATCTTTTTCCAGGTCTTCAGTGTTGCCTGGACATTTAAGAAAATACAAGTGAGGCTACAGTGTAAACATAAACACCACCCCAACTTTGTATAGCCCTCATTGTTCCTCTTAAAGGACATTTTTGGTCAAGTTATTTAGTTTTTCTTAGCACTGAATCTCTCATGAGTATACTAATCTCCAAATAACGCTGTTAAAATGGAAAGGCTTAATTTAATTCACAAATGTCACTAGCACAGGTTCGCAGCTATGTTGCCTTGATGATAGGGTCCTACCTGACATTGTCATGACGCTGGATATAGATTTTGTGAAAGATCCTTTCTGGGGGCTTCAGGAAATCCTCCTTCATCTCCATAGCTACATTCCTGGGCAACAGACTCATTAGCAGGCGCTCCTGAGAATATGTGTGTGTGTGTGTGCATTTGTGTGTGAGAAACAGAGCAAGAGAGGGGAAAAAAGATAAAGTAAGTCATTTATACAGTTGAAAGCAGCAAAGTTATCATAGGGCAAAGTGTTGGTGGTGATAAGAAATGTGCTAGACAAAAAGGCATGAAATCTAACAGAAATGAATAATGTGGCGAAATGACTTGAGGCATGGGGCGGTGGGGGTAGACATCCAATTTTACACATAGTTTGTGCAGCAAAAAAGGTGCCTATACCTGTTTTTCGTTCTCATCCTCCATGCGGAGTCTTTCTTCAATGCAGTTGCGAGCCTGCAGGAAGGCCTTCCTCTGGGCTCGTTCTGTTAGGATGCGTACAAACAGCCCTGACAGGTTGACACTGGTGAACAGTACTGTGTTGGCAACCAACTGCAAAAAAACACACACACACATTACACATTATTACTTCTCTGGTACATTGTTGAAGACAAAATATTTAAGAAAACATTAGGAAATATTTACATCACTTTAGTCAGATCAAATATTTATACGTGTGTTGTTATGATCAATGAAAAATGTATTTTCATGTATATTTTCATATATTAGATGTATGGTAAATAATCAAATGTGAAATATGTTTTGTCATTTGGCATCTTTGTGCATTTGTTTGTGTGCATTGATGCACAATGCAGTACAGGAAGTCATTTATTTCAATTTCTTACTTTATTTAAATGGGACAAGCACAGAAATATAACACTGAGCTGCATGGAACAGATGTGTATATAGCAAAAGCTAATGGTTAAAAAAACATATCATAATACTTAAAATAAAAGTTGAATAACAGTAAATAAGAAAAACCAAGCAGTCTATACACTACACTGATTAAAGTATCCATGGCATTCATATAACTACATATATACATGTGGATGTTTGCCAGATTTTGTACCTCTGCTATCAAGGACCTGAAACTGGAGTTTCACTACCCTAAACGGGCTGAATGGCAGTTTAAGGGTGTTATATCAGTTAATTACTTTACTTGGATATTTTTAAAATATACAGTTTTTTATTCAATATTTTCTATGAGAAAATCTGTGACATCTCTTATAATAGACACACAGTAGCATGACTGTTTTTAATAATTCCTTTTGCTTGGTTGAGGCTGGCTGAGTTACTTGACACAGTTCTGCGATGAAATGTGAAATGTAGACTAACAAGCAGTCACTGCAGGTAATAAATACACAATATATTGATGAAAATAAATATGTTAACTCATATCCTCATTCACCATTAGTATTTTCTGTAGCAGAACTCAGTGATGGAGCTTATCTGACTTTAAGAAATGCTACCCCAAAACACCTTATATTTTATCAAAATATAGCTCATATGTTTAACTAAGGATCACGAACACACTGTCATATTTTGAAATGACGTATCCCCTTCTTGTAAAATTTTCAGAAACTTTTACTGCCACAGACAGGCACGTTTCCCAGAGCAATGAATAACGGATTGCCTTGAGAACGCTGTTTTTGGCAGCAGAAGTCTGGCTTTGTGCTTGGCAGCACTGTTGGCAAGGATCAGCATGTTCAAACGATGCTCAAGTAACTTTATAGCCTGGAGTGAATAAATGTGGACATCAGAGTTAATTGGTGTAAAATACTCTTGAGCTTCTCTGTTGTGTTAAACGCAGTGTGCTCATTATTGACCTTACTGCACTAGCAACAAAATCTTTCATTCTCAGCTGTTGTACCCATTCACTGGCAGTAATAAAGATCTTCAAACTTTTACGATGCAATAAAAAATAAAAGGAGTACATTAACTTTTATTCGGCGACATGATTAATTCCAAGGTGTCTCATTATGATGTATACAGGTATTCACTGAATACAGAGGGCCATACAATACAAGGTTTTAATTTGCAATGCTTTTTCCTCCCCTTTTCTTTCTTTCTTTCTTTTTTTTTTTTTTTTTTTTTTTTTTCTTTTTTTTTTTTTTTTCATTTTCAGAGGAATGTTTCTTTTTTTCCTTAAGCCACTTAACACTGATGTCTGAATCATTCAACCATGAAAAAGGCACCTAGGTTAAAGAATGAGCCAATGTTGTGTCTACACATAACAGACAAAGAACAGATTTTAAACTGTATCTTCAGGCACTTTGTTACTAGACGCATGTCATAAAACACATCATTTTGTTCCAGTTTCTTTAATTGAACCTTAAAAAATGCCAAAGATAACACAGTTAGATGGCATAACATAGGATTTTTGCACCAACAGGGTGATTCCTGAAAAGCTTTTAACTGAAAACTTGGCGTATTTCAGTATGGTGTGCGGTGTGTCCTTGAAAAATATGATGAACCTGATGAGTGGAGGACAAAAAAGTCCTTAATCCTTAACAAACAGGAAGAAATACAGTAGAGACCTGACACAAGACCTGAGAGATGCATCTGGCAACTTTCAGTTGATTCATCTACTGTTCACTGAAATGATCTCAGGGGAAGGGTGGCTGTCAAGAAACCTTATGAAGGAAGGGAAACGGGGAAAATGCTGAGGTATGCCAAATTACACAAAAACTGAACTGAAAATCAGTAGCAACAGGTCATATGGAGTGATGAATCCAAATTTGAAATTTTTGGTTCAAATCATTGTCAATATATACACAGGAGGTCAGGAGAGAAGTACAACAGTTAGTGTCCAGCCATCTGTAAAACACGTTGGAGGCACTGTCATGGGTTGGGGCTACATTTTAGCCCGCGGTTTTGGGGATTTTGTCAAAGCTGATGAAATTATGATCTATCTGGAAATTGTCTGATTAACAATGACTTCATTTTTCAAGCTTAATTTTCATGACAATCCCTGTTGACTGATTTCTGCATGTTGACTGACAGGTTCAGCCCCAAATGCAAAGCTGTAAGCTCTCTTGAATCAGTAGTTTTAGCCTTGCAAGTATTCCTTAAAGAACATTTTAGTGAGTTTCCACAGAAGAGTGAAAATGTCTGCCTTTAGTAGGCGAACAAAGCTAAATGAGAAGTATGGACTTTAACAAAGTGCATTCTGAAAGCACTTTGTTAAGTGTGGCTTACTTTCGGTGTTTACTTTAGTTTTCACTTGCTATTTAGTTATATTTAATACTTAAGTCTAAGCACAAAAGCACAATGGGTTAGGAAAAGATCATGATTGGGTTAAAGTATCCCCTTTCACAAGGGGTTTCATACGTTAGAAAATCCACATTCTTGGTTAAGCATGTATAAAACACCAACTCAACAGTATGGACATCATGGCATATTTTATGTGCATTCAATTACTGGTCATTTGCAGTAGTGTACCTTCACAATGCAGTCATAGATCAGAATAAGAGTGATGACCTTTGGGGTTATTTAGTTGGGTAGAACACACCAAATGAGACAGGTATTGATTGCTGATTTCATTATTTGTTTGAAAATGTTTACTCTAACCATCACAGTGAGCAAAAGAATTGGGACATCTATGAAAAAACAAGGCGCATAAAAGTAGAATGAAAAGCACATTGCTGATGAACCATAAAGGTTTTTATTTGAGTTTTTTTCTCTGTGTCAAAGTAATGCTATGTTAATAAGAAGTGCTTCTTTGAAGAAGTTGTTGCTTAAACTCCTAAAATCACCCCAAACTGTGACGCAGCTTTTGTTGAGCAACTGGCAGACATATGGACCTCCACACCCTTAACATTGCAATCTGTCCAATTCCAGTTAACCGCAGAAAGGTCAAAGTGAGGGCGCAGAGGGCCAAAAGATAGAGCCTGCTGCTTTCTCACTTATCATCTTTGCAATACACCCACCATTTTCCGTTACAGTGCGATTTAAAGCCATTGTGTGGGAATGAGAATTTAGTGGTTGCAATAATGTCATTAGATGATTTGCAGCTCAAGTAAGAGTGTGGCGTAGTCCCCCCCCCATTCTTGCAATGTGGAACTGTTGTGCTTGGATTCACAGGGGAGCTGTTTACTGTGGCACCACTCATTCCACCCATTGTTTCTGCACTCTTAATGACAGACTCAGCCACAATGTAAAATCAAAATGGAGACTCTGTGCCAATGTGATATGCATGCAAACGGCAAGTTCATGGGGCCAGAGGTGAGGAATGGGCCTCGAAGAGGATTAAACAAGTTATAAAAGCAGAGTGACTCACAGTTGGATAGATTTAGAAGGATTTTGTATTACATTTAACATGCCCTATAAATGTTATGAAGAGAAATTCACCTCCACAGCTTTACACTGTTTCATTTCTCTATAATTCACAAAACCTTTTCCCCCTGCTTTATTTCATTAAACGTGTGGCAACAGATGTCTACTTTCTTCCACTGAGTGATTACTATAATTACCCAGAGCACTGATGTCTGGATTGTCCATGTAATCGGCTCTGTTCAGTCTCTGGGATATTTATAAGTGAATCAGTCAGCACATCTGCAAATTAATGAGGCTTGCTGTGCACAATTTCATGGTGTGCTCGCACATGTAGACAATCCAGATTGATTTCGAATGAAAATTTGTCATAGATGATGATGGAGTGCTTCGCCTTGGAGCAAACATTACTGACATATCTATATATTGCTCAGAAGTGTGAGACAGGTTGTCAAACTTGGCACACGTCTTTGTGTTATTATGCTTAAAAGCTGAGCTGCTCCAGTGACAATTAATGTTTCACTCCAGTTTACATGCTGTCAATCTACATACGGAGTAATAACTACATTTCAATCACAGTCTTATTTGCCTGTCATGCCAGGGCCAAGTAATGTAGTTTGAGATAAGACGTTCCACGGGGAGTTCCTTTATTTTAAGGCTGTTAAACCACTTGTATGACAGGGAGGTTTTCCCCATAGGGCTAGTCAGTTACCCAGTCCAATCCTGTTTTTCAGCTGCTGACGGTGCACCAAAGCTTACAGAAAACTTGAGTTCAGTTCAGTTTTGTTTATGTAGCGCTAAATCACAACAACAGTTGCCTCAAGGTGCTTTAGATTGTGAGGTAAAGGCCTTACAACAATACAGAGAAAACCCCTACAACCCAACAACCCCCTATGAGAAAGCACTTGGTGACAGTGGGAAGGAAAAACTCCCTTTTAACAGGAAGAAACCTCCAACAGAACCTGGCTCAGGGACAGGACCAAAGATACAATACAGAGATTAATAATAACTGCTGAATGTAAAGTGGTATATAAACACACAGTGAGTGAAAAAAGGTGAAAGAAGAAGAAACACTCTTCTCTGGATGCGCCTAGCAGCCTAGGCCTATTGCAGTGAAATAAGGTAGGGTTCAGGGTCACCTGATCCAGTCTGGTCTAATCTTAAAGTAGAGAGAGTGTCTGTCTTCTGAATCCAAACTAAGAGCTGGTTTCAATAAAGAGAGACCTGAAAGCTGAAGGCTCTGCCTCCCATTATACTTTTAAATATTCTAGAAACCACTAGTAAGCCAGCAGTTAGAGAGTGAAATGCTTCATTGGGGTGATAAAGTATGACAAGGTCTTTAAGATAAGATGGGACCTGATTATTCAAAACCTTGTATGCGAGGAGAAGATTTTTAAATCTTCTGAATTTTAGCAGAGAACCAATAAAATGTAGCCAGTATGGGAGAAATATGCTCTCTGTTTCTAGTGCCTCTATGTACTCTTCATGCAGCATTCTGGATCAACTGAAGGCTTTTTAGGGCGCTTTTAGGACAGCCTCATAATAATGAATTACAATAGTCCAGCCTAGAAGTAATAAATTAATGAACTAGTTTTTTAGCATCACTCTGAGCCAGGATGTTTCTGTCTGATTTTGCAAAACCGCTTTCAGTGACCGTCTGTCCTATCCTTCCTGTCACATCAGCTCTCAGTTTTCAGTTTTAAGGCAGACAGTGTCAATGTCAGAGCTTGGGAGGAGTTGTCAAAGCTAGCTAGCCAGATAAAGGCTTGTGCCACGGCCTGAACAAATAAACAAGGGAACGACTATTTCAGCACACATGGGTCGCCTAGCTCTGAGTGAATTAAGAGTACCCCAGCTCACAGTGTCGATAAGCCAAACCTCTGTTGCTCAGCCCTTGCTTCTGTTTTCTTAACTAATGCTTTTCTCGCTCTCTTCCCCGGCCTACTTAATCAGTTTAAGATCTGTGTTGGATCTACTAACCATTCAGGAACAAAAATGTCAAAGCAAATGATCTGAATAGTCAATTCACACATCCCATGTGTATTTTCTACCCACATAAGTGTGTTGGGTATCAGTGTGTGTTTACTATAGCTTTCTTTGTGTTTGTCGGCTATGCTGTCATTTTATTTGCCAGGATACAAATTTGCAAGACGAGCTGATGACACATTGACTTGAACATGAAAGGTTAAGCGGCCTTTTCTCTTTGTTCAACTATAAACACTATGCAGTTTTGTGGATTTACAGTCCGTTTCCATATTTGTTTTACTTCAAAGGTCTTATTAAATATATATATATATATATATATATATATATATATAATTTTCAAAATGGCAACAAGACAATCCAATTCTTCAACCATATCAGGGCATACTATGGGGATTTAAGAAAAGAATTCTTGTATGGTTGAAGAGTTTTAAGAAGTATATGTATATAACTGAGAGTAAAAATGCTTACATTCATTATTTATTTCTTTGAAGTCCATAGATATATATGTAAATAAAAAATTCCCCTCTCGCCCCTGCAGGTGGTCCATCCATATATATACTTGTACATGTATGTATGTAATTTATCTCTTTTACGCTTTTTTTTTTATAACTTGAGCTATGATCTGTCCTTGTATGTAGGCTTTACCAAAACATATATCAATCTGACTACAAATCAGTTCTATAAAATCTAGCATCGAGAAGCCGTGTGTCAAAACACTAAGAAGTGGTGTGATCAAAGATTACTATGGTTTAATATGAATATGACTCCACCTTTTCCTGTTATCAACCAGGAAATAATTTTTACAGTATAAATAGCCAGGAAATAATCTATATTTATGTTGTAACTGTGAGTACATTCTAGGATTAAAAACAATTCAAGGATCTGAAATCAAGGACTCATTTATAAAGGCTTTGATTACCCTGGCTGAATGTGAGGGTGAAACAGGTTTCTGTAGTAGATTGATCTAGCTCTTAGCCCTGTGACAGCTTGGCAACCTGTCCAGGGTCTACCTCCTGTCCTGGGATAGGTCCATCAACTTCTGACACTAAGAGTTACAGAAGGCTTCAGATGCGTTCCTTGTATATTTACAACATGAGCTTTTAATTGTTGAAGGTAGCAGGGCCTTACTATGTTTTGTTGGGGAATTTAGCCCCTTACAATTCCAGCTTACAAACCAAAGTGGATTTCCTCCTTGTTGTTGATAGAGTTGAGACTGAACCATATGGGTCCAGTACAAAAGAAGTCTGAATAGGTTTGTCTTCGCCAGGTAGGCATGACAAAAAACACAAACAAAACAAGAAGATAAGTCTGTTCCGGAAGGTTAATCGCTTAGGGGTATTGTTTTGTAAAGACAGTGGCTGCAGCAGGGTCATCAAAACTGTGTGACGTTCTGACTGGTGCGGTGATTCTCAGTATTGCCGGGGGGAGAAGACCAAACGTAACCTCTGGGAAAAAATGAAGAGGAACATGGAACAGTAGACGTACAAAAGAGGTGATATCTGTCCAGTTTGCTGCAGCAATGAATTTCAGACTGGTTTCAGACATAGTGTACTCTTGCAGTAAAATGCCACGCTGGGCTGCCTTCCCTGGATTTCTCACAAAGGTGCATGCACATAGTCTAGCAGGGGGTTCTCCTCCATGCCAAGTAGGTCTTGGGAAATAAAGTCAGTGGGTTGGGGCTCCTCCAGTCCTTCTGGTACAAGCATATATATATTATTTCCTGGCCTCCAAATCCTCTCACTGTTCATCCAGTGCGAGGATTTGGAGGCTGCTTACCCAAGCTCTCTTGCTTGCTCAAGCTTTTACACTGTTATCTTGCAAGGTCATGTGCATTGACCTTGCACTCCAGTGGTTCAACTGAATTGTACAGCTCTTGTCTCACTGATGCTATTTCGGAAAGTAGGCTCATAGACAGGGCAATAATTTTCCCAAATACATTGCTCTTCAAAGAGTCAGCCATGATTTGACGCAGCACAGCAGTAAGGATAGCTTCATGAGAGTGAGAGAGACTATGTAGTTGGCTCAACAGGTTGCGATGCTTTGCAGCCTCCTCTCAAGGATTCTGGTTTAGATCGGAATTTGACATATTGTGTCAAAGTAAATAGAAGTTGCACTGAAGAGTTATATTAAGGTTATCAAATGTCCTAGTAAACTAAAGTAAAACGTTTTTTAAAATCACATCCTCTCAGAGCTGCACAGAAGCATGTCTATTCTCTATGGCATGTGCTGCCAAGCTTTTTTAGCTGTCAAACTAACATTATAATTTATAAGTACATTTTTGGAAAGCAGGACAAGGGTTAAATTTATGAAATGATACAATACAGCCATGTCTTTCTTGCACAATATAAATAATGACTCAAGTAATCACTAGAGCAAACAACTCGTCCTGGAAATAATCCAACTGATCCTCTTCTTTTTGAACAAGATCCCCACTCTCTGCTTTTTCATGACTTTCATTCCAAGTGGATGGTTTGCAGATGTTTCCTTGCTAAGACTCATCAGTGAAAACTTGTAGCAGGGACTTGGATTACATTCTTGTTTTTTCTCATTGTGAGATGGAACTAAATGTAGATAAAAGAAGGAGTGTTATTCTATGATTAGAGCCTGAGTAGCTCCTTAATTACCCCCCCTCCACACACACACACACACACACGGGAGAGAGAGAGAGAGAAAAAATAGCAAATGTGAGATCATGATAATCTAAGCAGCTTGAAAAGAAAAACAGTGGAAATATTT
>VUQG01018962.1:20871-52741 GCA_015106755.1 Etia nguti
TTTTTCTCATTGTGAGATGGAACTAAATGTAGATAAAAGAAGGAGTGTTATTCTATGATTAGAGCCTGAGTAGCTCCTTAATTACCCCCCCTCCACACACACACACACACACACCCCACAACTCCCTCCTCCTTCCAGATCAGTCATCAGTCGTCTGGTCTCTCTGGCCAGCATCACGTAGACCACAGACCTCTGGTCCCCATTAGTCCCCCCTATCCTCATAGAGTATCTCTGAGTCCACTAGTTAAAACACCCATACGGGTTCCGTTCTGCATTAGTTTTGCCTGGTATCTGGCCTCAGCGGTGTATTTGTGCCATTGCCCTTCAGCACTCCATGATGATTGAGCTGCACTGAGTTTCCAGTCCTTTGATGCTCAGCAAGGTCTCCTGCTAGAGAAAGGATAGACTTATTACTCTCCATTTGAGAGTTGTTTTCTTTACCCCGAGCTAGAAGGAGGTACAAATGCTGGTTGTTGGACTGGTTAGTACACACTTATATATACCCAGGGGGTAAATTTGTGTGTGTCTTACTTTCATGGTCCAAGCCACTGAGTCAGAGAAAACAAAGCTTGGGGGAAATGAGTTAGTCAGGTCCTGTTCTTGTTGTCAATATTGTCACCATGACCACCAAGAAGCAAGCAGGAACATGGACATGACTTCATTACCATTGTACAGGGGTGACGTCCTCCGTTTGACAGGATTTGGGCCACCTTCCACCTTCTGTATAGTTTGTACTTCACTTTCTATTGGTCCGGGTTTCAAATTTGATGCTGTTTGTGCTCATACAGGTAGGTTCATACGTTTTTAGAAAACCCACAGTTTTTTTTTTAAATTTTACACCACTACAGTAGATTTTAAATCAAACAATCAAGATGTGATTGAAGCGCAGACTTTGAACATGGTGTTACAAGGTGTTTCAGAACCATTTTGCATTAACTGTTTAGTGAAACGTTAGAGATAGTCCTTCATTTTTAGACGCTCAGAAGTAATTGAAGCATTGATCGGTCAAAATATAATAAATATTAAGGGGAAATGATTAGTATAAAATGTTAAAATAAACAAACAAATCAACACCAGCAACATGCTGACTGAGGTAATACAAACTTAAAATATCACAGGTAAGATATGCTGTTAACACCTACGTTTGAATATGTTACTTACAAATAAATATACAATAATTTAACAATATACACTTAACAGTGGTATAAAAAGTATTGTAGATAAATGTATTTATTGACTACTAATTATTGAAAATAGAGTTGTGTCTTTCCATATTCTGACTTTCCAATTGCCTGCCGAGCACTTCTGGGAGCTGTCTGAACCCCTGCTGACATGTCTCTTACTATTTGAGTTTTCTGCATGAAACCAAGGTTAACTAGTAGCACTAGAATGAATGAAAATGTAAAGCATGGAGAAGGAGAGAAACAACTCCTGATATGAATCATATCACATCATCTGTCAAACATGATGGTGGCAATATTATGGCATGGGCATGTAGTTACCATGAATCAAGTTCACTAGTGTTTACTGATAATGTGACATGCTGATGCTATTTCTGCATATCTAGAAAAGTAATGTCAAGCCTGGTTCAGAGATGGTCAGATTATCTGTTTTATTTATATGTATTCATTTGTATTTTAAACATCAGGTATCTGTTAGAAGTTTTGAAAGTCTATATAATTTTATATATTCCTATGACTTAATCTGGACTCTTGTGTCTTTGCCAAGTAAGAACTAGCAAGATTGCAAGTACAAACTCTTAATACTTAGTGCAGAGAAATGCTTCCTTAAAGAACTGACTCCAGTACAAAGCAATGTTTTTGGCTAAATCAGCGTTAGGCCTGCCCCTGACTTTGTTGGGAGAGGCTGACAGATTCATGATGCACTGCAGCAAAGGAATCCTGAAATAATAAATTAATTAGTGATTAATTCGTAATATTAAATATCCTCAATAAGTAACATTTAATAATTTATTATTGTAATTAAATATTCAGTTCAATTTCATATATATAATGCTAAATCACTGCAGCAGTCACCTCAAGGGACTATATTGTGAGGTAAAGACCCTACAATAATATATAGAAAACCCCAATAATCGAACAACCCCCTTTCAGCAAGCACTTGGTAACACAGGGAAGGAAAAACTCCCTTTTACCAGGAAGAAACCTCCAAAAGGACCTGGCTTAGGGAGGGGCAACCATCTACTACGATGGGTTGGGTGTGATGGAAGGAAATTATTATTATTATTTTTTTAACCCTTGTTTTAATTAAAGATTAATTAATTATTTAATGACGCATTTAGGTATTTGATTTTGGCACTCTTGCTGTGCCCCCATGATGATGGATGGATGGATGGATTGTCAAAGAAAGTTTAGTAATCAGTTCTTCCCTAATTTCAGAGTGCCAGCAGGTTTGTTATTCAGGTGGAAAAACCTCTATGTATTTGGTATCAAGTACTGTAACAGTTTTGTCTTCTAGTTTTGGTTTTCTTTTCCATCTCTGTAATTCTAAGTTTCCAAGAACACAACACCCTGTTGATAGTACTGAATAGAGCACTTTAAGATATAATCTTCCTTTTGTTTATTTATTTAAATTTTGTAACAGTTTTGCTGCTAAATGCTACAAGTGCAAATTGAATCATTTACTACATTTCTAACACTGAGATTAATAAGTAGCCCTATTAGTTAAACTGTAATTTCACAGATCCTATGAGAGAGCACAGAGTATTTAGTCATAGTTTAGCTGAAATGCAAATGTGAACTAGATTGGTGTCCAACCACTTTTTCTGACGTGCTTCCAACTTAACAAATAGGACCAGCCAGTGTTCACAAATGTGCATATTCTAATTGTTCAATTATATAACAACAGTGTCTGTGATTGTTGTGAGTACTGGCTATATCTCTGTTGGTCAAAATAGCCCAGCAACCAATCAGAACGCTCTCGGTATCTTTTTCCATCCTTGGAAATCTGCTGAGTGACAGTGGCCATGGCAACAGCCCGGCTCTCCATGGTTCTTTTGCACCCCTGCTGTGCAGCGTTTGATGGCAGTTAAATGTGTTGTGGAGTAATTGGGCTGTGGACCGGATGAGATATGTCCCCTAAGGTGTGACAGAATGTGAGAAATGGAGCAGGTGGTGGAAGCCCAGAGGCTCTCCCATACCCATCGCAACATTCAGCCAATGGTTGTTTCCTTAACAGGTGTAAGTCATTCCACTCTGTCATCCTGTCTGTGTGACAGCATGGACTGTGAACACGACTGATGAAATCAAGTTATACAGTTAGATATGGGTGTTATAATATACTGCAGGACAAGACACTGCAATACAAAAAATTTGACAAAATGTACAAAATGAAGCAACTCTTAAGTCAGACCATGTTTTTTCCTGAAGACATATAAGAAAACTTTGGGTAAATAGAAATATTGAATCAAAAAAATATTGATTAACATATTGATTGACATTGATGTCAATGTAAAATTACTTAATTGGATATGCGATCATTGGTGCTTTATTAAAGATTGAGATTTTGGAGAAATCTTTGTAAGTGAGGAAAAAGATCAAAAGCCAGTTTTGAAAGTTTGTGACCTTCAGACCCATAGTTGGCATTGCATTAAGAAAAGATATAATTCTGTGCACATCTGTGGAAACGCCTTTAACGTTGAATGACATGTACATCCTTGCCTGGATGGCAACATAGTGTGCCATCCAGGCAAGGCTTTCATTTTAATAAAACTGTACAACCAACTGTAAAACCTATGATAACCAGGAGTTAAAGTGGACTACGGACGGGCCTTTTGGGCGCCTTCAGTTAATAGGTAAGCAAATCTGGTAACCAGTTTAATACATGGTACTGTCAGTTTGTTGTGTGTGCACCCCAGTGTTTCTTCCAGCTGATGGCATAGAGATGCTTGCTCACTAACTATTCTCTCACTAAGAAAGTAATGTTATCCCATTGCCCACTTACACCCTCCACACAACCGTTTTCCTTCTTGTGGATGTGATGCGTTAATGCTGCAGATGTCAATAAAGCTGTCACAGATTTAGCATTTAGCTGAGGACTCTGGCTAGCAGTACAGAAGATTATTGATCATTAATGGACGATTTTTAATTGATGCTTATACTTCCAGGGTAATTTCAAATGTTTCAAAGAGCTCAACAAATAATACCAAACACAAACTGTTTAATATAGTTTAGTGGAGGCTACACTGGTTAGTTTGCAGTATTGTGATGATGTTTACAGTAATGTATTGTGTTGGACTGTTTACATCTAGGGTACTGTTATTAGGTTATCTCAAGATTAGCAGACATTTATATTTATGGTAGTGATATGTTAATTTAATTAACTCACTGAATACTTTTTATACTAGCTTTATAGTATCAAATAGTTGAATATCAGCCATATAGCTGGCATAACATCTGCATATATCTTATTAAACTGATGCGGCTAAATTTACAGTGAGTGATGCACTGTGATCGACTTGTGCAGAGCAGCTGTGGTGTTCATGGTCAATTTTGCATTATATCAAAGGTAACAGACATCAGTTTAAATTGAAACCGATTTGTTTGCTTGCATCTTGTTGAATTCAGTTAAATTCATACAGAACAGAAAACCTCAGAGCAGCAGCAGCAGAGGCCAGCTGATCACACACTTCAACCAAAGTCAATAAATCTACTGAAGCTCAAAATACGAAGTTTTACATGTCTGACTTGTGAATAATGGTTTTTCGCCTACACATGCACTAGTACCCTAGATATCATGAGTTCTCCACCTATTAAATCCCACTTTCACCCATGATTATAACAGCATGATTCCAGTGTAAAAGAAAGAGGGTGAAACTCTGGCCCACCTGCAGGACAGACCTGATGGCCATTGATAAAATTTAGTGCAATAAAACAATAACACAAAACATGTAGGTCCTGAAATTTTAATCATCTGAAATATATTGAATAAGAATGGGGCTATATTTTGCAAAACTACAGCTACCGATATCTTCATTTTAGCAAAAAACTTTAGCCTGTCTAGGAATTCTTGTCCATGTTGTCTTGGAAAGCTGAAAACAATCTGTTTTCAAATTTCCCACGTGTGGGACTAATAAAGGTTATCTTATCTTATCTTTGTACATTATAGATGCTGGGGGAGATCATACAGATTTTAGTTCTGTACAGTCGCTGCCTCTTATTATTATTATTTGTTTTTTTTTATTTCATTAGTGAGCTCTGAGCTGTAGACTATCTCTATTCTTATGACTGTGGCTGTCATAAGAATAGAATTACAGTTTATATATATGAATTAAAGTCACGCTGGAGATCACAAGTCACTCACACCAACTTCTGTGCAGCACATATGTTGCGCTTAGCATCTCCTGCTTTTCCCAAATTTTTCATGTGATCCAACTTGAGCGATCCAAATGGATCTGCATTTCCTGCAACCTGGCATGTGAAGAGCGCTGTAACTGAGTAGCATAAGCCTATCAGTGTGTGCAGAGACGACATCAGATGCATGCAATGTGAAAGGAATGAGCTGTCACATTACACTTGTACCAACATCCATGAACAGCACCAAGACCATGCCAAACATGATCAGGTGTCGCAGTGGCAGCAGAGCCCAGCCAGGTGCATGACATCATCGAGTATCACAGCCCAGATGGGTGATGCCAGCCGGGCTGCCATGCAACACAGCAGGAAGTGGGAAAGAAGGAGGGCAAGACCGAGACTGTTTTAGAATGGTTTTCTTTTCTTATTTTGTTTTTGAAGCTCAGCAAAACAGTCATTTTCTGAATTTCTTTTTTTATGTAAAAATTTAATATTTTCAGAAAATGTCATACTCTGTAAAAATTACACTATTGATTCCTATACATTTATTGAGAGCTGTATTGAAAGGTTATTCCATAGATTTGACTGTCCTTCATACAAACCATATAACCCGGAAAAAAACCTCACCTTATGTTAGAGCTGGTTGACATCAGGACATTTTCTTTTTATTTGGAAGATGGAGAAATTCACTTTTTGGATCCTAAAATTAGATAAAATAAGGAAAGAATCTTTTGCAAAGTGTGCTGTAGGGGAGTTGTTGCCTTTTCTTTGCATTAAACAGTGAGAAATCAAAAAATGCTGGAGACTATCCCAAAAAGGGTCAGTGGCAGCAGCATCATCATAATTGTGACACATTCTCCTCATGCTTTCAGACTAAGCGATACTGCAGGCATACAAAGGTTTTACTTAAACCTGTGGAAGTCTGAACCCAAATTAATAACCAAAAGACTTACAGTTGGCTTTTCACCATCATTCATAATGAAAAATGGATTTCCATAATACCCTTAAGGATAAACATAACTACCGGACTGAGTGGGATACAGTGGTGTGAAATTGTACCCTGGTGTAGGACATCTAGCCAGCATAGCAACAACACAGTGCAATGTGCCAGTCAGAGGGATTAAGTTGTTTTGAAACCACAGTTGATTGTGCAGCAGATAGTGAGAGGGAGGGAGAAGACCAGATAACAGTGAGATAGCCTCCCACAAAGCTGCATAGCCAAGGGCCTTTCTACACTGGGGAGTGTGTTTGTATTTGTGTGTGTGGATACTTTACACAGAGAAGATTTTCTATGAGTACACATGTGCTTACGTATGCGCTTCCATCTGTTTGTATACACTTGGTAATTTGAATCGACTGCGAAACTTGAGGAGGCTCGCACACCACGTGCTTAATTATTCAAGGTGCTTTGGCTGAAAACTCAATCACCTGGAGGTTCTGTTCTGCCCCCGTGCTCACCACCACTTGCTCCTAAGAGGGGAGAACAACTAGAAAGGGAGACCACTGGGCAGGAAAGAAGATACCACACTTGGTTTCTGTGGTATGTTCCCCTAAACAGCCTGAATGAATAATCCAAAGATGGTATATAATACCAATGATGCTATTTGTAGACCTCCAAATCTGTCAGTGTTCTGTAGACTAATTCTCGGAATCACTAAAAGATTGCGAGGAAATTAGATACTATAATATCAGCTTAAAATTTCCAATCGTTTTCCCTCAAAATTAGCGTGCCCCTTATGGGTTGCATGAAAACACATCAACTTCCAGTGTCCACATAGTCCCCAACGGTTCTCCGGCAGCTGCCTTGATGTCATCCAACCTAATTTGCAGGGGAAAGCTAATTGTGGGCATGTGACCATCTGGTCCCCAAAAATAGAGTCTTTTCCTGTCCAGTCAGAGGTCCCAATTTTGTTAACAGCATCGGGCAAAGGACACCTGGAAATTAACCCTCTCCCTAAGTATACAATGGGGGCAAAAGGGCTGGCTCTGCAGGGGAAGTCAAACCATGAAAATGGTGATTTGTGGGTGTTGTAGCAATGAAAAGCATCTTCCCAGGGAGCAGGGTTGCTCTATAAGCCTCCAACTGACAGGGAATTAGTTGGTTCACTAGAGCAGGATACCAGGGTTGTTCAGTTTCCATGTGCCATCGAGGACTCCAGGATCACAAAGCCTCATGAGAGCCAGAAAGACCCAGAGCTACTTGTTCTGGTTCCTGCCTGCCCAGCCAGCTCCCATGATGAAATTTAGTGGGGAAATGTTGCAAGAGAATTTAGGCTGAGCACATGCTCAGTATTATCATAATAATAACTATGCCAGGCAATTTGTGGGTTTATTTTCATTTTCTAAGACTGGATCAAAGGTCATGGACAACACTTTATAATAATTATGAGCCACTATCCCATCATGTGATGACCTGTTATTTTATTGGTTTCAGTGAAAGGGCGTTTATGGTACAATGATGTAGTGCGTCATGAGAGACATGTCTTAGCCCACATAAAAAGTGTCTACTGGCAAAAAACTAAACCTCATGTGTTTGAATGGCCCCCCCAACCCCTGAGGTAGCAACGCAAACACTGGTGAGTCTATGATTATCTGGCCAGCTTAATGAATATTCAAACTCAGCAGATTCACTGTGAAGCTAAGTCACCAGCTGGGGCCCGGGGCCCAGGGCCCACATCCCACAACTGCTCGCTGGAATGGCTGCTATTCAGCTGGATGATGAGATGGCCACTACAGCCAAGCTCACCAACTGTTGCCAGAGCAGGACTGGATGGATGAGCCAGAGACATGTTTAGGTAATCCATCCAATTTTTTTATTCATGAAATAAAAATATGGTAATATCTATCACAAAGACAGCAATGGCCCCAGAATTGTTGTTTTTGTACTGTGTGGTAGTATTTTATGTTGTCAGTTAATTGATTAATATAGAACAACAAACTAAGGAACTCCATAAAATGTTTATTTCCTTGTTCAGGCATGGTATTGAATTAGATTTAGCAGGTGCTTTAAGCTACCAGACATTTCGGGATTCTGCATTATTTTCATGCCATTCAACAGTTGGAGCACACAAACAAAAGAACAAACAAACAAACCATAAAAAACAAAAACTGTTACTAAGGAAAGCCAATCAACTTCTTCTACATCTCTTGCGACTGAATCAGTATTACCTTGTGTGTTGTTAGAAGGTTTTTAACCAGAATTTTTTGTCCCTTGAACTTATGGAGACTCTCAGCGAGAACAAACATTTTCAAAATTGATATGATTTTAATTCTGGGAGGTCTTTTGACATTGATTTAGCATAGACACAACAGACTGATACCCAGGCCTTTAACTGAGAACCAAGATACTGTAGAGATTAGGGAACATCACATGGATAAATGGCAGTTATAAAACCTCATTTTGCTACATTTTTACTTTTTTTTTATTGTATGCAGTTTGTTCAGTCAAATCATGACCGACCATGTAGACATAATGAAACACCTGTCACGTCTCTTACAAATGTAATATAAAATGACAAACTGGACCAACAGCAGTGATCACCCTGTGCTGTAATTGCGATCTGGAAAAACACATTGGCGTGTTTCAACTGCAAACACAAGCCATAAAACAGCTGTTTCTGTTGATCTCTTCTCGTCATAATGGACTTATGGAGATGTTTTGTTAGATTGTGATCCATTAAAATGTTATTGCCCATATGCTCCTTTTCACTCTTGTACAAGATATTGCTTCTTTATTGTACCTTTTTATAGCGAGTGCTTAGTTGGCCACCTTACAATGAATGAGGTGACGTCAAACATATGAAGGATTAAGTAAATGTTATGAAGTCAACTCTCTATCTGTCAAGAATTACAGCTGAAATTATATGTTTGTTTGAAATGACCAGAAATGAAGCAAAACCTTCGTGTTTCAAGGGCTGAACAAACCACTGAAACAATAAAGTGGTTAAAGTGGTTTGGTTGTGAGCAACATTTTGTAGACCCACAGCATTGGAACCTTAGCTTTAAGTGGGTTTTGCCTGTGTAAACGAGTTTCCATCCACAGTCCAAAAACATCAGAATTTGGGGGAATTAGAACTTGAATATAAGGTCATGTACAGAAGAGGTTTAGAACAGGATTAGGACCACCGAAAAGGAATATTTTTTTAACTTCAGTAATTAATAGTGAGTAATTATTTACTCATCAACACTTGTAAACATTTGTGAGCACAACCCCATAAAACTGGTGATGAGGGGTGGAATGATACTTGAGTTACAGCAAAGAGTTACAACAAAATTACCAAGGTTATTTTGGAATCATGGAAAAGATGCTACCAGTATCAACGCACTATGCAATGAGTCAACATTTTCCAAGATAACAGTCGGCCACCTGACCTGTGGACAAGATAACCAACATGTGTGAGGAATTGCACAGTACATGACAGATTACTCTTTGTTATCGGAATTTTGTATCCAATGTATTAAAGTAGAAAAGACACTGAAGATGGAAACAGAGATGGCGGGTCTTCTAATTCAGTTGCTAAGACAGAGCTGTCTTGATATTTATTATCATTATTATTATTATTAGTAGTAGTACTAGAAGTAGTTTTCAGTATGTATATGAGCATTTCTGTGCCCTGTAAGATTCCTAGACATATTACTATTGATGTACAGCATCTGTAGAACATACAAGAAATAATGTAAGATAAACTTGCTTGTCCTTGTCACCTGTTTTATATAATTCTGAATGCATGAAAATGTGAATCAGACACTTAACTGTTGGGTCAATGTGCTTTCTGTTTCTGTTGTTTTAACATTCTGTTTTTCACTGGAACTAAAGTGTCTCTAGTTTCCCATCTTCATTTAATGATGCAATTCTCTGCCCTAGTACCAAACAAAGCAGTAAATGTTCCCTCGCTGTTTGATCCCAAAGAAGAGGAAGAAGCTTTGATCGCTCTTCCTGGAAGTCACAGCATATCCAGCTGCACAGACTGAGTGTTTTTTCCTCACTGACAGACATTAAGTAGTATAGAAGTGGTATACAGTACATCAATTTAAAAAAAAAGAGGCCAGTGTCCAACATAGGATCAAGTTACAGTTCGAATAAGGAGGTCACCTGATCATGCAGTACAGCCTGCAGTGGTCAGCCCCGAAGACGCTGCGTAAAATTCAGTCAAATTGCAGTTCATTCATGTAGTACAGGGATGCAGCGTAAACACATAAACACATATACACTCACACTTTCAGACAAACATGCTCTACCCCAGAAGAGCAGTAAAGCATCAGAGGGCAGAGACAAGAGGATATCCAGTAGGAAGTCTCTGTAATTGAAGTGCAGTCGGGGGGCAAAGATTCAACGCAGATAGGACAAGTTTTAAAACTAAATTAGAACTTCCTTTCCACACATTTAAGGTAGCCACATAAAACTCAAGGCCTGGCTTCTAACGCTGTACGAGTCATCTGTCTGAATACTTCTCATAAATCTTTACATTCCAGCATTAAGAGTGGAGGCTTAACAGATGTTGCCTTTTTATGCCTCCTCACACAACTGGTTGTCATCGGTGATAAATAGAGACGAGCCAGAGAGACAGCAAGTAAACTGACTCATCCTGAGCTGTCATTTTATGTGGCTCAGCTGTCACCGAAGTCCGCTTTTTAGAATTCTTATATTGCTGCTTTACTGTTAGTTCACACTATTGCAGAATTATCTGGAGAGCAAGAGGGTTGCATTTGTGAAAACAAAGACATTCAAATGCAAATCCAACTTGTGACTCCCCTAGGGCTTTTGAGGGGGTCACGCTGATCTTATTTCCAGATCGCCACACCACGCCTCTATTTTTGGCTGTTAACAGTGCAGAATCCAGCAGGGATTCAAGTGATACATTACCATTACAGTATTATAATCTCTTCCATTCACTGTCAGATCATAGCATGGTACTTCCAGGGACGCACCATTCACACAGTCATTTTTTTACTTTTTATTTGTCTTTTTCCATCCTATTCTATCGACTCATAGCTCACTTTGTCCATTTAACGCTTGTCCGCCGTTATTCTCTTTTCCGTCTTCTTTATCGCTCCCCTCTCCTCTCTTGATCCATCCATCCTCTCCTGCTGTTTGACAGGGCGTGTGTGTTGTTTTTATCCATGTGACATCGGGTCTCTTCCCAGGGCACGTCCCGGGGAACAGCAAGTTCAGCTTGATGGCCCCCCTGGGTCCTGCCCCTTTGTGAGCCTCTGTGTTCCCTCTGTAAATTACAACCTGTCCAGTGCAAACACAACACTCATGGGCTAAAACTCAAATATACTTTACTGGTTGTAGAGTGTAATGTCGTATACCACAGTACGCATGTGAGCAAATGCTTACATTGTTTGTGCAGAACTGCATCTACATGCTGACATACATTTCAGTACAGTTTAGCTACTTTTTGCAGAAGTGTGTGGTCTTTGTATATGCATGTGCACACATATTAAAGCACACACACACACACACACACACACACACACACACACACACACACACACACACACTACATGTTTATTCAGGTATATCCTTCCTGACTTTTCCAGTAAACCTGTAGTCATCATGTGGTTATCGCTTTGTGTGAAAGAAAGAACGAAAGAAAGAGAGACATAAAAGGATTTGAAACTGCCAAAGGTAGTGGTTTCTTTTGTGGATGCATGTCTGCTTTGTTATGTGATACTCTTTGCCAGTTTTAACGGAATGAAAATAAAAAACACAGGGAGTCATGTCAGTGTAATGAAAGAGAAAGAAATCCTAAAGTAGTTAGACGGAGAGAAATCGAAAGAGAGATTATTTGTCCAAGGAGAGACAGAGTGGGTGATGGACTGATGGAAAGATTGCCAAAGGCTCTGAGATAGTGGCACTATAATTAATAGGTTGTAAAAGGAGACGAGCATGCAGTTTGCAGGATGTCAGTGTCACACGCATGCCCTTATGGCTCCCCATCGAAGATAAACACAGCCACGCTGAAGTAAAGGTGGAGTTCTCCTCTTTGATTTTATACCTGACAGTATAGTAGTAAGTATAACATCTCCATGGTAAGAGGAACCAGCTCATACTAGTGAAACTTCTGAATCTGTTCTAGATTGTTGCCTAACGGGAATGTTACATAAGCTTGTATCTGGAACAACAAACATGAAGATGGATTGGTTGTCCACAATATATACTTTCCATTACATTCAGATCCTTGCTAATAAACAAACACACAAAACACACATAAGTAGGCAGAACAGCGGGCCTGCAGTTTATCTGTGGTGCTGTCAGAGTATTTTATGCCTCTTGTATGACTTTTGGCAGCTTTACTGCTGCTTAGTAAATATCCACAGTCTGTTACCTGCAACTCACTCCAATTATATTTCTATCCACCACAACTGCTTCTCACCACAGAGTACACACATTGACCCAACTATTAGTGTATTTCCATCCTTTTGATTGCTTTTCTCAGTGTATCCAGTTTCATTTCTTTTCTTTTTTTTAATAGATTTATTTTGGGGCTTTTATTTATTCAACAGTTCAGCAGTGAAAAGCTGACAGGAAAAGACATGCAGCAAAGGGCCCCATGCCCGACTCAAAACTGAGTTGGTACATTTCAGCCATAAGTTATGTAAGCACCTGCTCAGTCAGTGAGCTAAACTGGCAGGCTGCAGTTTTATTTCTAAAGCCAAATCTTTACTTATTGCACTATTTAGCAAAAAAAAAAAGAAAAAGAAAAAAAAAGGATCCTCTATACGTGTGTATTAAGTGTTTTCCTGATTGCTTATATCTCAAAGGTAGTGCCATATATATTATTATTTTTTTAAAACTTTGCTTTTGTGACCAGTCATTGTTCTGATGACAAAAGCAAAGATCAACATGATACATCAGATATGTTCTTTCTTTCTATGCAGGAGTTAAAGTGGGATTTAACAAATGGGGGAACACTAAGATTAGGTATGGACGTGGGGAAAAGAATTGCTGATTTCCTACCCCTATACCTACCTAACTAACCTAAACTGCAACCCTTGATGTAACCTAGTAAGTGTATCTTAGGGGTAGCCACTCCAACATAATGCATCACTGTAAACTTTATCACAATCCTGCAAACTAACCAAACTTTGCAAACTTTGAACAACACTCAGCTTTAACATCATTCCGGGTTCTTCGCTGGCTTTGTGTTAGCATGCTGTCTGTACAGAGCAGAAGTTGTGTTGCAGTATAATGCAGTTGTTTCTGTCCTGGACACAGTTTGCATTTCTTCATTGTGCTCTTGTCTTTTCTTGCAATAAAAATAAAAATAATGTCCAAATTACCACTCCTCAAAAGCTACAGACTGCTCTACCATCTTCCACCTCCCAGCCCACAAAGTGGAATCTGCTGAATCAGAAATAAAGTTGGTGTTAGTATGACATCTTTGTAGCTGTAATGTAGTTAGTGAATTTAGAACAGAAATACATTACATTACTGTGTTATTGAAAAATGTAATGTAATTACACTCACACATTACTTTGGAACATGTTACATCCAACACTGTTGATAACAAATATGCAAGTATTCATATGCATTCATAATAAGGAAACAATATGGTAACAATAGGTAAGGGTTGGTTGGTATAAGAGAACTATCGCCCATATCTGTAACTACTTTTGACTTCAGAAGATCACTAGCTGTGTTACTCACTGTTTTTTTTTTTTTTTTTTAAACTGGACAAACATAACTTTTTTAAAACTAATTTTTCCTACTTACTTATTCTACTTTTGTTTCTGAGCTTCTGTTTATGCTATTGTCTTACAGACCAGAATTTCTGTATATTTTCTGATTCGTGGTCGTCCCAGTAGACTTTAATTAACTGAAGCAGTACTAATTCTGTCTCAAATTTTGTTTATCTGTGTTGTAATCGGGAAAACTTGCATATTGAAAAGGTTAATTCTGAATGTTTATATCAGCTTGTTCGTTCAGTCTCATATTTCTGATCCCTGCAGACTGTTAACTTTACACAAAGAAACTACTGAGGCTCTGAGTGTTTGTTCCCTTACTGTACCCTGTAACACAAAGGCTTGTAATCTTAACAGTCACTAAGTACTCATAACAGGGAGGCTCAACGTGATTTAGTGTGTTTTTGTGAGGCCAAAAGAGGGGATCTGAAGTCGTGATAATGGGGGTCCAAGGAGGAAAGTGATACCACAGTAATCTAACTTCTCATTTTACTTCCCTCCTTTATTTTCATTCAGCTGCCGCTCTTTTTTCTCCCCCTCCCTCCTTTTATGCATCTCCCGCTCATACCACCCATACTGGTGTGCATTTCTTTCCATTAGGTTACTTCCTCCACCCTTTACTTTCTTGCCCTTTCTTAAACATATAATAATTTGGTCTAACTCTATTTGGTGTTTTCGGTTGTTTCAGAAGTAGTAAAAACATAATGATGGAGAACAAACACTGTTACAAGGGTGTTACAAGACACTATAAAAGATTGCTGTCAGAAATACGGTAAATTTAGCGCAGTCGTGTACTGTTCTGTGTGAATACAGCTGAGTACTTTAAATACTGACACATTTTAGGAAATGTCATCCGCAAACTGCTCACTTTTTTAAAGTATAATACAATATTTTTTATTTGGGGACCACAATGGAACTGAAAACATTTGAGCACAATTACTTAAAAATGATGATGATGGCTATTTCAGTTATTCTGTATATAGACTTGTAGTGGATAAAGGAATGATATGGTTTTCAATGTTTCAGTGTTGAAGTTTATTTACCAAGCACCATACCAAGACTCATCCTCACCAAGACTCAAGCAATTAGTGAAATCTGGCATTCATCTTAATGGTGTCTGTCTGTTTGTCTGTTTGTCTGTCTGTCTGTCTGTCTGTCTGTCTATCTATCTATCTATTATAGAGGAAGCAGCTGTGAAACAACTGTTATTTAGGGCAATCTCAAAGTTCTGGAGCCACATCAACATGTACTTGAATGTGCGCTGGAGTCGTATTATGGGAAACAAATGTGTTTTAATTAATGAATTTGATTTATTTTATTATTGATCTGTTGGTGTTGGTTTTATTATGTAAAAGCTGCTATGTTAGCACTGTATGTCTAAGACAAATAAAGGGACAATAAACGTTTCTTCTTCTTCTTCTTGATTCAATTCTGATTACCATAATGATGATGTCACAACGTACATTTGAGAATATTTTTAGAATTGTACAAACTCTTTTCTTGCACATGTTTTAATAACATTTTATTTCAGTAACATATTTTCTTTTCCATATTTTCTATTGATTTTCCATCTCTTTATCTAATACACTGTAGTTCTTTACCCTCTGTGATGTCATTGACCCCTACTGGTCACCCCAATAACAGCATCTTTTTGAAAACTATACAATTTTAATTGCTTTTTTTTTTTTTTTTTTTTTAAAGATCAGTTTCTTTTAAATCACTGTTCCTTCAGTTATTCCTGTCTGTTTTCTTTTGTGTAACAGATGTTGAAGTGCTACCATTAATCAACTTGTGACAGATATTAGTAAGTAGAGTTGTGAGTGTTTTTAAAAGCTAATCTTGGATTTAAATTCAGCTTGAATTGAGGACAGTTTCCCTCCTGGCTGGTCTTTTTGTCCAGATCTGCTTTCAGCTCCATCCTTTCCTCTCTCTCTCTCTCTCTTTCTCTCTCTCTCTCTCTCCCACTCTCTCCAGCCCACTCAAACTCCTACACACTGCTTGTCTACCTCTCACCTACATCCTCCTCTCTTCTTTTGCCTCTCTTTCTAACTCTCTATTTCTATCTGTTAATACACACTCTTCTTGAAACCCCCTCTCACCAGCTAGTCATTGATGTGTCCATGCTAACATCTAAAATAACAGTTTCCAGTTATAACTTTCTATTTCAGAAAATAAAAAAAAATAAAAAAAAATTTACTTCCCGATCCATAAGAAACCACAAACTGCAGGTGACAGTATCAGTTCAGTATTTTTACTGAAAATAACAACAATTAAGGAAATGAGAAATATCATCTCCCTTTTTGAAATATAGAGAACTACATTATTAAAGAAATGTACAAAGACTATATAGAAAATTAAGAAAATAAAATACATTTTTTCGCTCTAGATATTACTCGCACCAATAGAGATGATAGCTGCATGCATATATTGATGCCATTTGTATGCGGACACACATACACATGCACGCACACTCTGAGGGTAAGGCGGTGGATTAGTTCCCATTTACACACGACTGTAAATTACCCAACACTTCTCAATCAATTATTCATAATCCGTAATTAATTATGAAACAATCAGTAATCCAACACCAGTCCACTTGGCTTGTGGTTGCCTAGTAACCATGACCCATATTAAATGCCACCATTGTTGTCCGTAACCAGAGCTCCAATTTTTCACATAGGTCTTGTGTACTGGAGGGCATTGCAGCTGAGAGTAAATAATGTGTGTGTGTGTGTGTGTGTGTGAGTGCTTGCGCGTGTGTGTATGTACAGTGAATGCATTGATGCCTGGCTGTATGTGGCCATACCATGCTGGTTGCTTCTAAGGTTGATCACATACGGAAAAACAAGCAAGCCTGGTTAATAATGCAGTATTTTGGCTTGTGCCGGGAATGAGTTGTGGCCTGCTAGAGACCACTAATGGGACACGCCACAAGGAGCACGAGCAAAGAGCGCGGCGCTCACAGCCAGACAATGATGCTATAACACGTCTGTGGGGACACATAACCGCGTAGTGCACTACTTTGTCGGCACTACTTTGTCGGCACTTGTTCTGGAACTGCATCAGCAAGTTCCCATATGGTGCTCTGGAGGCCTGAATGAATGATTTATTAAAAGAGTTTTCAGGTGTTGAGTGGCCATTTTTTTTAGCAGGAAAGTGTACAGTAGATTACTCTCCTAGTACTCTACTACAACAGCACTTTGAAAGTTAACCTTTTCTTTCTCTCCCCCCCTTCTGTTACGCATCTCCATCAATAGCTCTTGCCTTGCCCTGGAATAGGACAAGGCTGTCTTTTTTAAATACAACTTCCACGTCCTACTTCCACAACAGGAGATAAACACAGCCTGTAAAGATAGAGCTTGTGTTTTTCGCTCCTCAAACCATCTCCATGACATGTGAAAATATCCTTCGTTCTGGGGAACATCCTGCCACCGCCGAGAAAAGTTTATTTGTTTGTTCAAGTGCCCTCTCCTTCAAGATGTAGCCCTTTTTTTCCTTCCCACTGACTGACTCTGTGTGGCCCTGCTTGGGAGGTAGAAGGAGACAAAGGTGAGAGCAATGAGGAAAAAGTAAATGACATAAGAGAGCTGAAGAATGAGGGAGAAAAACTGAATGAAGGAGAAGTTTGAAGAATGGAGGGAGGGGAGGGAGGGAGCACCGTGTGACCAGACTGTGGTTCCTTCCGCGCCAGCCTGAGAACCAGGAAGTATAACTGCTTGTTCCTGCATTATCGGGACTAACAGGAAATGCAGAGGTCTTCAGAAGGGGTAAAGTGTGTGTGTAAGACTTTGGGTGAGTAAACAGTAGCTCGTTGTTGTTGCACATAGAAGGCATTTGCATTTTTGCAACCCCCCCCCAATGTAACATAATTTAAAAAAAGAAAAAAAGGAAAGAATAATCAATCTACTGTGTGTTAATGGGGATTTTTAGTGACCAAGACACAGAAGAAGTTCGCTTCAGTTATAGGGAGCATTTAGCATTTCAGCCCATTGTTTTGCTTTTATGGCCTACAACTATGTAGTTTTTATTGACTCTCATGGGCCTCATCAGCATCAATATACCACAAACAAAGCTCTGACAAACACTGCCTGCTAGGAATCAAACAGTGGGCAGTGAGTCATTGGCTAGCTGGCAAAGCATGGAGGAGCTTTTTATCAAGGGGTGGTCGAGACTCAAAGCAGAGCAATAAGTCTAGTTCAAATTAGATTGAACTCAAAATGAACCTAAATGTGACCCTAAATAAATTCCTTTTTCCATTTCTGATTAAGCAGCTGTTTGCACTACCCATAACTAACCATATCAGCTTAAATGGTTACACAGCACTGTGAACAATAGGTGAAAAAATTGTTAATGCAGGTTTAATTTCTCACAACCTGCTTTAATCCTTTTCTCTCTCTCCCTCTCTGTCTGTCTGCTGTCTGCCTGTCTAGCTCATATGTTACCTGCTCTTTATTTAAGTAGCACTAAATAACCATCCTTCATTTGAGTCTTGTGTTGTAACTTCTATTGAAAAAGATCATAACCCACAACCCAGCGCGCACACAGTGAAACTCAGAAAAGTGTGGGATTTAAAGATCGTTCACCCCGCTTCTTTACTGCGACCCACCAAAGGCTGTCAGTGCATTTATACCCTCCACATGTCATCAGTTCAAAATCATCCAACCATGTTCCCACTGTGATTACCTTACTTTGATGAAAGTGTAGAAATTAGACTGGAACATGTCACTGGGGATCTACTGCTAAAGACTACACCAACCATGTCACAACTGTCACTCAAGGTCTCCCATCATTGTTACTTTTTTCTGGGCTCAATCATTTTTTTGTCTCTGCATATGAGGCATTTCTTCAGCACATTTCCAGCTGAGTAAATGGATGACATCTAGGAGGGGATGTTGGATCAGTGGATACGGTCTGCAGTGTGGGCTTCTAGCAAGCCAAGAGATCATCAAAATAATCACTGTTGCCTGTGCAAACACTATGCAGGTGCTCAGGCACAACACAAGATGAGACAGGGCCCCCCACGCCAAGGGCCAGGGAGCAGCAGGTTGCCTTGGGAACCCTCGGCTTTCTTGTCATTACTCCTTCGCACACACCCCCCACTCTTTTTAATCTGCACCATGCTTTCAGTGACAACCCCCTCCCTCTTTATGTATACACACAATACATGCATGTGCGCACTCACGTACGAAGAACCTCTGACACACAAGCAGGCAGTCAGAAATATAGCTACATGAGCACAGACACACAAACACACACCAGGCCTATAAAGATAACCATGATAATACCATCTCTGAGCCTGTAAACCCCCTATCAATTTGTCTGTGCCTGCTCAATTTGGATTTCTGGCAGGAATTGAATAAAGCCATTGTAATAGCATATTTCTCTTATATACTCTATAAATCATACATTACTAGAGAACCAAGCTTTTGATCCACTTAAATGCAAATGGGATTCTTTGTTTAATTGTATTGTTCACTAAGAGGTAAACCCACCCTTTTCCTTCTTGCTCACAACCTTATCCTTCATTATTGTATAATCAGAGGCTCCTTATACAACCCCCTAGCCCCCCAAGGTCTGAATACTGCTCGTCTACTTTTGTCTAGGCACACATTTACTTTTATACAATCTATATAGCACTTAGATTGCCCCAGCTAAGGTTGTGACCCATGTTTAGGAGTGCAAATCTTGCTCTATCCATTAAAGTGTAAACGGGAGGGGGATGAAATAATGTTGGCAACCTCCAGCAAACTACCCTGGCTCATCACCAAGTGAAATCACTGTACTTAAAATTGTTCACATAGTAAATCTTCATGAAATAATAAATAGCAACCTGTTATTGTTCCAAGGTGTGGCCGTAAATCAAAGCACAAGTGTAAGATTTGGACAAAATGTGTGTTTTTCTTTTGATAGAAATGCTCTTTTTATGCACTGTAAATGCAGACTCTGGATACCGTGATGATTTTTCAGCGCACTGTGGTGATTCAGTATGGCGTGCCTGTATTTAAGTGAATTTGGGCCTTGAGTAAATATAGTTTTGTCTGCAGTATATCAAGAAATATTGAACGTGTTTGTGATTTCCCTGGCTCTCGTTGAAGGCAGCACTTAGGACTGTATGGTGAGGCGCTTAACACTGGAACTCTACTGCCTCTCAGTGGTAACCGGCCAGTTCAGAGAGGGCTTATTTGAATTTTACATCTGGAACTGAGAGCAGATTGAAAAAAATACAAAGCACATAAATGAGAGAATGGCAGGTAATGAAAGAAATACTTGAATTTAATGTGCAAAGTTTTCATTCTTACTGGATCTGTCAGTTAATGAACTGATCATTTACATCTAAAATCTAAATCTTTAGATGCAATCACTCAGTTTCAGACTCTCAAATGTGCTTTTCTTTGGCTTATTTGACTGCGGACATGCACGTTTTCGATTAAATGATGACTACAGTTGACAAATTAGACTAATCAGCAATGAAAATAACTATTCTTTAAAGCCTTAAAACACTGCTGTGTTTAAGCAGTACATCAGGAAAGACCCAAAGGGCCTGTTTGGGTTGATATTTGGCAAGATGAGCTTAAATAAGCTTTCAAAATTAGTTCTCAAACATTTTATAGTGAACTCTCTGACGTGGAGGTGTGGTTACCTTCAGGTTAAAACCCCAAATGTTCTGCATGGTTAAATCAGGTGGGAGGTGTAACCTGTAGTCTAAACTCACGCAGGAAATTGGCTGGGTCAACACGCAGCACTCCTGATTATCTGGCTGACACTGAACACATGCCCAAACACACCTACACATCCAGTCATTTTGGGTCATGGGAACGCGACGGCGCACTCACGCTGTGTTTATTCTGTATGGCTTCCTATTTGAATGTGTCCTTCTCACGAGACTGTTAATGGCTTCCCCTTTCCCAGGGCAGGGCAGCGCGATCAGACCTTATCCAGGTCATGCCAGGAGGGCAGGAAGTACCAGGAAGAATGAGGTAAGTCGCAGACTCTGTCCTCCAAATGGACTCCCTTTTTTCCAAACTTCAGCCAGGAACTGAAAGAGCAGACGTCTCCTGAGAAATATGAAGTGTGATTCCTGAGAGCGCTTGCTGCAGAAGTATTTGTAGACTGTTGTTGTTGGCATTGTTGTATGCGCTCATACACAATATCTGTGTGTTTGCTGTGATTGCCTGGCAGACTATTGAAGGCCTTATGAGAATTTGTGCATGCAGGGGAGGAGTGAATCTGCACATAGTGAATTGACAAATTAACTAAAGACAAGCACCTTCATTTAAAGTCACAGCAGGTTCAGTCCACTTATGATGAACGGCGAACGATTTTAGTGTACATCACTTCACAGCATGCTGAAGATTTATTGACTAAAGGTTTGCTTTGGCGAGAGGCCTATCCCTTTAAATGTCTCGCCTCGAGGTAAAAGGGTGTATCTTAGCAGAGGGCTGCAGGGGAATTGGTTCTCCAAAAGAATGCAAATGTGACATTTTAGCTTGAATAATCTTCAGTGGTCCGGACAAATGTTGACGTTTTGTAAAAGTGATCCAGCTACAGAGATGGCTGCTTTAATTTAAGCAGGAACTTGTAACTTAAAAGAAAAAGGGAACCCCCCCTTCTCCTTGTTGAATAGACATTAGAAAAACATATAGATAATATTAGAGGACCGGAGAAGCTTTTCCACCACATGAGGGAGCTATTGTTAGATGGTTGCCACTCTGTCACACAGCATAAACTGTTCAGCTTCCAAAACAGCTGAGATGACGTGAAGTTCGACTAATGGCGTGCGACACATGACTGTGTACATTTTATTAAATAGCTTGTCTGAAGGAGAAGACAGCTATTCATTTAGTGTCAACACACACATATTTATTCACAGGACTGCTTACACACGCTCACATAGGGCCCTTGAAGGGAGTTTGGTATTCAGCGTTGCTATGCAAAGGTAAATTACAATAATTTTAGAATCCAAAGGTGGAAATAACGCACTATTTTAGTGCCAGCAGGACTAAATTGTTAACTTCAGTTTTTGCTGTTGCTCAGAGGTGCCTGAGGTTGGAATAGGAGTGAAATGAAACATGATGGGTGCTATTAATGAGAGAAGTGAGGTGAAAAATGCCACTGGTATCTAATTTAAAAGCTAATATTTAGTATGGACTATATTAAGGCCGGTATTGATTGCAGCTGAGCTGTGTGTCTGGATCGATTCACTCATTGAGTGGCTTGCTGAGTAATATCCCTGCCTGCAGGTGCTGAGAGTAAAGGTCATATCCCCACCTACTTCTCTTACTCTCCTCCTGCCAGCCACCTCTTATTTCTTCTGCACCAGTCTCATTCCAGATGTCTTCATTTTGGTGTCATTCAGAGTGGGTCTCGTTACCCACGGCTGTCTTTTCTTTTCCACAGAAAGAGCTCCCAGTGTCACTGAGAGAAACATCGTTATCGCTGATTGAACAGGCCAGATCATTTACAGTCTTATACTGTTGTTTGTAGATGGTAATTAGGTGCCTTTTCACACTTGGTTTCAGATGAATTGACAAATGGTGAGTGGTTCACGAGATGATGGCTATGTAAACGAGCTGGCTACTGATAGATCTGTTTGTCTTTCCCAGTGACCTATTAAATCAAGGCCATTTGTTTTGTTCAAGCAGCTATAATCAATAATTTTCATAACAGCCCTGGATCAAATAACAACATGCAACATGAAGTGGTTGCTTGTAGGGACGAGCCCCTTGAGAATAATTTCTGAGAATTATTTCACGGGTTTTTAGTTCTCATCATCTACACTGAGATGTTTGGGGTTTTTTAAGATTCTTTCAGCTCATTCACTAATGCAAACCACAGCTATGCTGCTCTATTTGTATTTCTTTCATCTGTGGTGAAAAGGCCTTGGAAACATGCTGAATGAAGTTACCACAACAAATGGATATACACTTGCCAGACAGTTTATTAGCTACACCTGTTCAACTGCTCGTTAACGTAGCGTGGTTGTTGTATTTCAGAAACTGCTGATCTACTGGGATTTTCCCACACAGCCATCTGTAGGATTTACAGAGAAGCCCAGGAAAAAATTGAGAAAATATATAGTGAGCAGCAGAACTCTGGGTGAAAATGCCTTGGTGATGACAGAGGTCAGAGCAGGACACACTGCTTGAAGATGATAGGAAGGCAACAAACCTCAAAGAACCGCTTGTTACAGTACAAGTAAGGTGCGCAGCAGATGGGCTACAGCAGCAGAATATGACAGCGGGTGACACTCCTGTCACCTAAGAACAAGAAACTGAGGCCACAGTTTGCATGGGCTCACCAAAGTAGACGATAGCAAATTGGAAAAAAACATTGCCTGGTCTGATGAGTCTTGAATTCTGCAGTGACATTTGGATGGCAAGTCAGAATTTGATGTAAACAACATGGATCCATCCTTCCTGGTGGTGGTTCTGTAATTTTTGTTGTGAATATTTTTCCTAACACACTTTGGCCAACCTAGCTTCATTTAAACAGCACAGACCCGAGTATTGTTGTCCATGTCAATCCCACATGACCACAGTCTGATTTCTTGAAGATGACGGTGAGTTCATGGTACTCAAATAGCCTCCACAGTCACCACATCTCTATCCAACAGAGCAGCTTTGGGATGCGGTGGGAGATTCACATAAACTGATATATTAAAATTATTGATTGTAAAATTCATTCAGTACTGCATGTAATAAGAGTTGCATTCACAACTTATATGCAGCTATATTCCTATCATGTCTTTATCTCGAGACATGATGGGAATCTCCCTCTCTCTCAAGTTTCCCATGTTATTTCTGTATGATGATGTTTGTAACAGCTGTTTGTTCTTAACCAAGCAACTCCTATGAAATTATTCCACATGTTGTTTTGCAAAATAGTGAAAAATTTCTTAATAGTTTGCATAGAAACAAAACAAAAAAACAACACTACTACCCAGCTAATGCTTGCTACTATTTCTGCGCTGGATGTCTGCAGTCTTTTTTTTTTTTGCCAGCATCTTATCACCTTAAAAAGTGCTAATAAAAAGTAATAATATGTAAGCATTGTGTTTAGCATGGGCCCCAAAACATGTCCTTATAGGTTACAGAACATATTTTTACTCTCACCAGAGACTGTAATATAAAAGCAGTAGCCAACAAGGAGGCCTTTCACAGTACTGCACTGTAATAAAATAAGTAGAGGAGGATATCTTCATTAGATTTCTTGGCTAGCTCTTAGCTCTACGCTTCAAATTGTACTGTTGGCTGCAAGGCTCCAGCCCAGTCAAGCCATTAACATACCTGACATGGTACTGTACTGACTCTGCTACTAATGAAATGTCGATACAGACGGCCATCTAGCGCAGTCAAATGTTAATTGAGGATGTGATGGATAGTGGCTGCAAGGCTTGGCCCCTATATCTCTTCCTTTCCTCGTCTGAGTGTGTCTCTTTCTCTGTGCTTGTGTGGGAGAATGAAAAATGTGTCAAAGCATGTAGTGAATGTGCTGAGCTTTTAGTACGCTCTACCAACACTTCCTACAAAGCTTTGTCAAAGGGAGAGTGTGAATGCTGTACTTTTGGTATTGTAAAGCCCTCATATTAAAATATAAAGTGCTCTGAGATTGCTTATGCTGTAAATTGGTGTTCTTTTAGAAAGACTGAATCGAATTAATCATTCACCGAGTTCTTGAAAGCTTGTACCTACGAATCTTGTTTTGAAACCCCTTCTAAAAGCACAGAATTACACAAAGCACTTCTCTTTACGACATTTTTGAACATCTCTCCTTTCATTCAGAGCCCAGCTTACTGTTCTAACCTATTGTGAGAAACTAGAAACACAGATGTGCAGGGTTATGGCATGGAGGCTGACACCATCTGCATAAAAAATGAAAGACATTAAAAAGAAATGATCGGGCGTGCTGGAAGCAAGTCCTCACGGGTGAGTAGTTCACCTTTAGATATCATCTTCATGAAGCCCCCTTGTAGGTGGCGGTGCCATTTAAGACAATAAACAGAAGCACAACTATATTCATCTTCTTCCTCATGAGCGCTGCTGCATTAACTTCAGCTCCAGGCAAAGAAATAAACTCACTCGTGTCTCTGGATAGCAAGGATAAAGATAAGTAGCAGAGCACACTGGGGTCATTAGTGGCATGGAGGAGAAATGGAAAAGGTTAGTAATTATTGCTCGTGTTAATTGGCTATCACCATTAACGAGATGCAGTGGCTGAAGAGAAGAAGAGAGCGGGTGGGGGTTTAAGAGTTAGGTGAAAAATGTCATGTGTAAGATCAGCTCACCCCTAGAATGGAAATGTTGTCTTACTTTTATCTGTGCATATGATTAATGGGGCATCCGAGTATGCCTGTTTTCTCAGATGGTGGTCTGCGTACAGATTCATATCCAATGAGAAATTAGATACTCTGTCTTGTTAACACTGACCTTTAGTCTAATTACTGGAACTGCTAATTACGACCCCACCCGCTCCCTTTTTCTGCCCTCGGTGCCCGTGCACACTTGACACGCTTGCCACAGGGTATTAAATAGTGCATGTCTGCTTCAGTTAATGAAAGTCGTACATTTGCAAACACTACACTGAGGGAATTATATGCCAGTTCCAACCTGATTTTTTATGTATTTTTTTTTTACTTTAACCACTTTAAAATTTTAACATATCTTGATTAATCACTGTTCAAAAACTACTCCCATAAGTGCTTGGGCAAGCATGAACATTACAATACGTGCACATTCTTTCTCCACAATGAATCATACTGCAGACCTTTTGTCTGCTTGTGCAGGAAGCGCATGTGATTCTAGGCAGAATCAGTGGGGGGCAGTGGATATCAGCATGTCAGTACTACTCTGGGGAATGCTGTGGGAAGCATTAACTGTAAATATAGGACTGAATGGAATTTCCCTTCCTCCAGATGTGGGCTTGAATGGAGATGGCACCTTATTCACAGTGGATTTAAATCTGATGGCCGCTTTAATGGTGACAAGTGTGGGCTCGGCATGACAAAAGACAATGTGATGAAATAGTAGAAGAGAGAATTGGGAATGGTGAGACACAAACTGGGAGTTAATACAGAGTCCTGGAGAATGTAGATGGATGTGTACAGCCTGGTAACTGAGGCGTCTGCGTGTGTGTCTAATGCCTGTGTCCCTATGTGTGTGTGTGTTTTCTTTTTAGGTGCAGAACTCTTAGCTCCAACATTGTTGACCATGCTTGTATGAGTGGAATAGCTAGAAAAGAGCAGTGCCAGCCTTGCTGTCTGGTAGAGCCCCTGACAACACACATAAAAACACACCTAAACACAGACACACACACACACGGCCTCACCAAGAACAACAGCAGACCCATATATCAGCAGCTTTCACACTCCTGAAGGACAAAGAGGATAAAATAAAAACCCTTCACTCATATTTTTCCCTCAGTTGTCACAATCTATGTTGTGGAAGGAACATAAATTTGTTTACTTGGTTGATTTACCGAGGAGCACAACATAACATCACATGAATCATTTTCATTTTTTTTTTTATTTCTCCCTGCAGTGGCTGCTGCTGACAGCTCTTGGATACATTGAGGGGAGGTGTTAGCAGTACAAGCTTACTGCTGCTTGAGACAGTAGTGAAGAAATGTTTTGTACGGTGTGTACTATTGTTTGCATCACTGGGGAAGAAGATGCTGACTTTGAAGGCGGGCGTGGTTGAATATAAAGACCTGAAGAACTAAAAGGGGGTGGGATCTATTCCAGTTCTCATAGGGCGAGCAGGAGGGCACACCCCGGACAATTTTTTTAATCAATAAAATACTTTTTTAATCAATACTTTAATATTTTTATACTTTATTTTTAACTTGATTTTGGTGCCTTGACCCTCCATCACTGTCTGGTTGTTTCAGCTTTGTTTGTAGGGAAGGTTTTGTTTTCTCTTTGAACTTACTGCACGGTATGAACAAATTGGGCTGACTTTAAAATTCTTTCATGTAAATACACTTTCTAGCATAATTCCATATCAGCTGCTTATAATTAAAAATTATTATCTGACTGATGCATATCATTTAATAGGAAGGTGTGTTTAAAAATGAAGGCAAGGTGTGGGTAAACAAAACCACAAGATCAAACTAAAATTAACATATCAAATGAAGCTTTTATCAAGATAAATGTGGAGTGATAGCCTTATGAGAAAAAAACCCACTCTGGACCTTGTAAAAGGCAGCAGAATGCTTTCATGGCTGGAAAGAACCTCTTAAAACCCTAGAAGGTTTGACATAGGTGAGCTCCTCATTCAGTGTAAATCACACTAAGAACCAATTCAGTCTTTGAAATGCCATGCAAAGGAGATGTAGGTTGGTAGAGATGGTAGAAATGAAGGACTGAAAAGTCAAATCAAGATCATTATTCAATAAAACCTCAAAGGAGCAGGTGACAGGAGAGGAACTGAAAGGACAAAATGGAGGAAAACATAAAAGGGACTGGAGGAAGAAAAGGATTTCCTACCCAAGGCTCTTTCAAAATACCTATCTGAGGGGACGTGTTAAATGTCTATAAATAGAAAAATCATAGAGCCTTCTCTTCCTCCTCCAGCCTCCACAGACTGTATCTCAGACAGCAGAGGTAATTGTTTCTGAGAGGATTTCCCCAAGACTTTTAAACAAATGCCTAATTTAGGAGGAAAACATTTGTAGAGCCCCCCATGAGAAAAGTGAATCTTTGTGTGGGAGCTCTTCTGTCTTAACCCTCAGGCCCCACCAGCTTCGGCTGCCTCTAGCCGCCTTGCTGTCATCAAAAATGAAACCCAGATACATCAGCCATTCAGCCCACAGCACAGCCAGCCAGATGGAAGAAGAAAGATTTCTTTTTCAGGGTGTGGCGCAGAGCATTTAGACACAAGCAGAAGATACACCACACTGGGTACAGACGCGCATTTGATACCTTCTCTGTACTACTGGCACTTCCTGCAGTTGCATTTATCAATAAAGAAGATCCCTGAAGAATCACTGACCAATACAGAAGAGCAAAGACCAGGAGAATAAATATGAGGAAATTTTTGCAAAGTTTTAATTACATGGCTAAATGTATTCCAAACTATACAGTACTGTGATGCTCTTATTGAATGCTTTAGTATCATATCAGTAGTATTGAACCTGTAGAATATGATCAATATAAGAATGAATAGTTATTAAATAATTATAATATAATAAAAAAACTTAAAAACCTAAAAAAAAAACCATATTGGCCCTAATAAATATGAAGCAGTAATCTTGAGTAAAATGCAACTGAAATATACAAAAATGAAAGTTTTATTCATTCAAATATGCTTGGAATAAACGGAATATAGCTCTATTCCATTAATGCTACAGTGTGTAAAATTCTCACCACTAGATGTCAGTAAATTGCAGATTGCAGGCAATTGAATTATGTTTTCTTATCGCTCCCAAATGAAATGCACAATCCTAGGGTATAGGAAGGTGACTTCTATAGGACAAACATGGATTAGTCAGCCAAGAGAGATCAAAAATATTTAAAAAAAAAAAACCCCTGTACCTCATAATGGCCACGGCTGGCTGGAGTGGTTCTACTACTGTTTGGACCGGATCCGCCCCAGCGTTTTCCCTCTCTATCGAAGGTTGTGAGTCCACTGTATACCTCAGCTGTCAATGACGGGTGATGTGTCCACCTTTATTGACTCTGGAAGAGGTTGTAAAACTTTGTAAAAGGAGTCTGATATGGGTCACTTCAGAGCAATGACCGCCATATTGAGATGAATTGATGCAGATGCGCTGAATTTTTGTTAAGCACCTCTTTTTTTGTCACTGTTAGCTACTGTTAGCTCTGTTAGCTGCTATGTGCTGGTGTTAGTTAGGAAATATACTCTCATGTAATGAGAGTATCATCAAACTGTGTATTTGAGGGAAAGTGTGATTTTTAGGACACTCAAGCAGAGTGAGAAATGAGGCTTGAACTTTCATTTTTTTTGCTTCTTTGGTGAAGAGTACCCCATCTCAGATGATAAAACATAGGTATAGTCTTCATATCTTGAAGTAGAAGGTGCAGGACCAAATTTAAATGTCCCCCCATGTTATGAAAATGCCTACAACTTCTCATCTCCTCCACATTTCGAGTATTATGTATGCGGCTGATCTCTAGCCCTGTACATAAAACACTATTAGTCAGAAGGGAGATGTTTTTCCCGACCACTGTATTCAAAGATAATGGGGAAACATGGTGGCTTCCACAACCCATAGTCCCACTCCTATGTATTTTAATAGATAATTACATATCTATGAGAATGCCTTAGTTATTTTGGAAGATGTAATTACAGCCTATTCTATGAATATTCATGAGTACAGTATTCTTTCTTTTTTTATACATGAGGAGCAGAAGCACATAGTTGTGACAGATATAGCAGTCCGAGCTCACAGCAACATCAGCAAGAAGGAGTACGAGAAAATCGAGAAGGACCAAGAGTTGAGAGAGCAGCTGGAGCAGATGTAGAAGGTGGAATCCAAAGTAGTTTTAGTAGTTAAAGAGGAACTGGAAACTGTAACCCCAAAACCGAAAGACTGGCTCCAGAATGTTTCAGGCACAGCAGCAGTGGATGCTGCCATGTCTTTGGTAGAGGAGGGCACACAAAGCCCCATGTTTTTCCCTGTTTTCCTGTGAACATATGGATTTCTGTTTTACATTTACTTTGGGCCTTCTGACTTGAACGTCATCATCAGCCTAATTTATCATTTGTTTTTCTGTTCTTTCTGTGTGAATTTGGGTCCTATTTGGAAGATGTTTACAAAGGATGTATATCTTTCCACATAAATCCACATAAACAGGGCTGTTAGGATTATTTCAAAAATCAGGGGAATCAGGCTAAATCTATGTTTTTTTTTACACACTGCAGCATATTTCTGTATATTGCAGCGTCAATAGTTTTTTTTATTTATTTTTTCCTATTTTACTGGCATCCTGGGTGCTATCGACTGCGAGCCCACAGACTATTTATAGCGTCACTGTGAAAAGCATTGGCATACTGTTGAATGATTTCATTTTCAGTTCTGTCAGAGAGCCAGCTCTCTCTCATATGAATCCATTCTCTTTCTTACGAGAGGTTGAATGTACATTCCAGACCAATACAATATGACAATGACAGTGTCAGATACAATGGCGTTCACTGTAAGGCCTTAGACTGGTTAAACTCTTAGGCCAGTTGAATTTTTATGTGCCTTTTCATCAGTTCGAAGCCATCAGTTTACCTTATGCTTATAGATTGGATCAGGGGATCTGAATCAACCCTTTGTCATGCTGCTGTCAGCTCATACTTCTGCGGAACTTCACGTGATGCACTGAGCGCCTCTTCTCTCCCTTGGTCTGTTATTTCTCTGTCTCCTTATGCTCTCTTTGTCTTTTTTCTTCTCTTTTCTAGTTTTTGTTTCCACGTCACCCCCCATGGCTTCTCCTCCCTGAGCCTGGTTCTGCTGGAGGTTTCTTCCTGTTAAAAGGGAGTTTTTCCTTCCTACTTTTGCAAAGTGCTTGTAGGGTTTTTACCTCACAGCATAAAGCACCTTGAGGCGACTGTTGTTGTGATTTAGTACTATATAAGTAAACCTGACTTGAACTAAATTTTTATCAGAATCTTAGGCGCACGCACTGTTTTTTCAGAGATAGGGGTCCAACATCAACAGGGTGGTAGCCTGAAATCCCAAGATTATAGAGACTAAAAGTATATAATGCTTAATATTATAATCCTTTAATCCCTGATGTATTTTTTAACTGAGATAGTATAAATATTTGTATTACCTATCTCTATGCACGATAAAGAAATAATTGCTGTTCCCAAGACTATTTCCTGCTTCTACTATTACACCAGTAAATGTACATAAATGTACACATAAAGTCCATAAACTGTTTCTTTACTGACAATTAAAAGTCAAAACAATACAACCTGTCAGAAAAAGTCAGGTGTCAGTACTAATCCCAGCTGGATGAGCTGCTGAGAGACAAAGGGAATATCTGCAGCGTAGAACTCTAACAGATCTCCCGCATTTCTGATTATCAATTTAGCAAAACATGCCACAGAAGGAGGCAACTGATTAAGGAGAATCAAAGTGCTCTTTAACCCTCTTGGCAGCTGGTCCATCAGCCAGTCTGGGTCTGAGCTCATTAATTTTCAACAGGCATACATTCACATTTCTCAAAACAGATTTCTTCAAATTCTTCTCTTTCTCGTTGGACACAGGGAGCAAACCCTGCACAACATTATACTGCACAAATGTATCTCAGCCTGTAATTGGTGTTACCTGAGGCAGAGAGGAAAGGTGGAGGAAGGAGAGAGACTGGTTGAAAGGCAGAGTGAGAGAAGCACTGTCAAATACATCAACTTCATGGGAAAAAAAATAAACCTTCAGTTTTGTCTTGTACTTTCACTCGAAAGCTTTTCTTTACAGTGCTCCAGAAAGCTGGACAGCAGCTCAGAACTCTGAAGTATAAAGAAAGAGAATATGTGGGTTGGAGGCTGAATTTCAGACAATCTTATTACTATACAACTAGGACCTTTGTCAAACAGTGCAAAGGTTTCCATCGACAGAATCTCCTTCAGCAGAAATTTTATTATGTCTAAAACGATGAAATCCAAGATTAAAGCCCAGTTTTGTGACATTTTAACAATAACACAAAAGCATCTATTCAGCATGCGTTGGATTTTTTTCTATTAATATAAAAGGTTAGAATTATCTGCTTTTGAAATGAATTGGATGGTCAGTGTCAGTATCACTTGATTTTTCTTTTAAAGCCTGAGGAGTTTTAATGCCTCACAGACACACACACACACACACACACACACACACACACACACCCACACACACACACACACACACACACAAGGCAAGCACAA
>VUQG01018963.1:0-12049 GCA_015106755.1 Etia nguti
TGTAGGGTGGGTGATATGGGTGTGACACCATCAGAGGTTGATGCTATTGTACTATGTTTTCAGCCTGCCAATTCTCTCACACACACACAAAGGGAGAAAAGACCTGATCGTGTGTCAGTATAACAGGTCTCACAGGGTTTGATGGATTTATAGTGTTGAGGAGACAGAGCGAGAGAGAAAAATGAGAAATGAAAGATGAATGGAACTAGAGAAGAAGATCAGCCCTAGCTGGGAGGAAGCACATTGAAAAAACAGAGTTTGAAACGAAAGATGGTAAAAGAATAGGAGGCAATATTTCCAGTGGGATTTGAGTTCTCTCTAATCCTGCCCGTGACATTTACTGCATCACATCCTGCATTATAGGTAGGGTTAGATGAGATCTTGTAGATGAGAGGAGTTTGTGTTTGCCGGACATTGACACATAGCGCTGTAAAGGCTGAATTAATGACTCATGATAATAACAGATTGGGAAATTTCCAGGATAACGTGTCAGCCTCCTGAAGTCGCTTAGTCAGAGAGTCAAAATATCCGGCTTTATCTTTGAAAGCCTTTTGGTGAGCAGGTTTGTTTACCTTAGCTTCACACGCCTTCAAGAGAAGTTTAAATAAAAGAGTGCACTGCTTCCAGAGTGTGTGATCTTATGGTTAGTTAGTGTTTTACTGGATCACCAGACTGTGGTTCAGGTCCACTCAGAGTTACCAAGTGCCAGGCACTCACGCTGCACTAATGTGGCTGTTTAGCGCATGCTTTGACGTAGATTAACCTCCAGCGGCTGCACGACCTCCCTCTGCCCCTCAGTCCCTTGGTGAATTATTTACCATCTCTTATGAGTGGTCTAAATATATTCAGCATGTAAATTTGGGCCAGGGAAACGCACCATAACAAACCGCCGAGTGGTGACACAAGTTTTATGGAGCTTACCGATTTCTTTGTGAAGCCTATGACAGGTTTATCAGTAACATTTAAAAGTAGAAGTCCCTCCTCTGAGCCTCTACGTGCATTAAAAGCAGCTTTTTCCACGATGCCATGTCATCTGTCTGTGTTCTTTCCCCAGGTGCGAGTGGGGAAAGCTCTTATCGGCTGTCCGATCACGGAGTGTAGTGGCAACCTGGAGGAAGGACTGGTGATTTCCCATTTGACCAAAGAGGAGGTGGCAAAATATCGTTACTTCTTGGAGCTGAGTCAGCTGGATTCGAGCACAAAGCCCTGCCCCCAGTGCAGTCAGTTCACTTCTCTGAAGACGCACACCCCCAACCGCTCCGAGCACAAGTATAAAGTAAGCTGATGCGCCGGCGATGACAGTTGCCGTAATGTTGTACAGTAAAAAAGGATGTTCACGGCGAGTCGCAGTGAGCTGTGTGATTAAAAAGGAGTGCCTCGTGCCGCTGGCGTGTGCACTAGGCAACAAAAGCAGAGCTGGGGTAAAAGTAATTGCTTTGGTTAACTGCGAGTGGATAAAATCAGATCCCAAGCCTTTATTCATGTCAAGAGCAACAAAGGCCAGGGTGCCCTATTGATGTATGATTTTATTTGTTCAACAGAAACCACATCCATAGTTCACATCTGCACAGAGATATTTGCTGCGTATCGTTTCCCATCTCTCTTCCCCCATTCACTCTCATCTCCCTACTGGCAAACTCTAATATTTAGTAATAAAATGCCTCACAATCCTGGAAAAAAACAGGCAAATTCCAAAACCTAAAGGTCTTGTATAAGACATTTGTGTTTATTTGTGTTTATTTGTGTATTATAATGTCAGATGCTCACATGAAATTGGGCGGAGTTTAAAATAATAAGGTAATCAGTGTAAAGTAACACCTAAGCCTTGATTTCCAGCTTGTGCCTAGCTGACATCAGCTCGGCACATATTTTCCTCTTGTAGTCATCTATTACACAGCTGGAGGTGTGGGTTCGGCTGAGCCCTCGGTGAGAAGGCGGAGCTTAAAAGCAGCAGGTTCTGTTTGCTGAAGCCAGGCGAGGGGGAACCAATCGAAAGGGCCTTTCAGGAGGGGGGAGGCTTAAAGGGACAGTAACTAGAAGATCAGATGGGTTAGAAAATGGATAAACTTGGGGATTTCATTTCATTAATTTCATTTATACAATTGTGTATATATGAATATGAATATAAATATAAATAGCTGACTACTAAAATAATGCATTTTGGTTTAAGGATTAATAGCCTGTACTAAATCTGCACCTCTGCTCAAAAGTAAACCATTCAATGTGATTGTTCAAACTGCAGTTGTCCAGTTTTAAGGCTAAACATGTTGGTTATTTGTGGGTAAACGTGTCTGTCTTCTGTCTCCTCTGCAGATCCAGTGTAGCAATTGTCAGTTTGTGTGGTGCTTTAAATGCCACGCGCCCTGGCACGATGGGCTCAAATGCCGCGACTACAGGAAAGGGGACAAGCTGCTACGTACCTGGGCGAGTGTCATTGAGCATGGACAGAGAAATGCCCAGAAATGCCCCAAGTGCAAGGTGAGACACTGATGAACGATAGACGCTACAAGCTTTTTGTTTCCAACATTTTGGGAAGAGGACTCCTGAAAGCGGCCACAATGTCTGCAAACGGAAAGGGATTTGACTGATGGAGGGTATTATCGGTGTAGATGAATGAATCAATGAAGGTTAAGAAGCACTGAAGCAGTTGTAGATAATGGATGGAGCGCTGTAGAGAATGGGATGGATGAACAGATTTTTAAAAAAGCACGTGTGCTACGGCAGCGTCAGTTCATAACTGGTGAGCACACTGAAAAATGATGGCCATGTGTGCTGCCCAAAACCATATCTGGTAGACTCACTGGCATCTCCCTGCTAGCCATAATACCAGCCTGGTCTTATCGTGCAGTCTCATTACGACCAAGTTGGTCTACGCAATATCTAATTTGACTGTCAGATGACTAAAGGAAGACATAAATTAAGCTAATTACCGGTATATGGGAACTGTTTGCTCACAGCAGTAAACACTTTCCATCTGTGTTTGTCACACTGCTGCTCCATGGCTCTGGAAGCAGGAAGAGGAGCTCATGTTTGATGAAGACAGCAGATTGGTGTCAAATAAAAGAAGCTGCTCAAAGCTAGTTATTGCTGAGGTTATAGAAAGTCTGCTCCCTGATGCATACTGCTGATGTACTGTACTATTGCGGATGCTGTCAGATGCTTGTAGGGTACAATGTGAAACTGAAAGAGACTTCACAGTATTGCACTAAAGCGATAGAAGATAAGCTGCACTATGGAGATTCAGTTAATGTTACATCACCTCTCTTTGTTTTAATCTTCGTCTGTAGATTCATATTCAGCGAACGGAGGGATGCGATCATATGACCTGTGTGCAGTGCAACACCAACTTCTGTTATCGCTGTGGAGAGCGCTACAGACACCTGAGGTGTGTTGTGCTCCACTTTCTTCACTCTGGCTGCTTTGTTCGCCCATCTCTTCTCTCCGATTTCACCTTTCGCTTCATTTTGCCAGCAGATTTTTTGGGGACCACACATCCAACCTCAGTGTGTTTGGCTGCAAGTATCGCTATCTCCCTGATAAACCTCATCTGAGACGGCTAATTAGAGGCTCTGTCTGTGGTAAGTTGGTGCATGTAATTGATAAAGAGCTGTTTTCATAGCATGTTTGCTCTTTTCAGCTATAGTGAGCTTTATGCTAACACAGCTGCATATCTACAACTAGGAGTGGCCCGTTATGGCAGTTACCGTGGGTTCTGCTGTTCTGCCACAGATTTAAACAACAGAGCTGTTTGCTCAGGCCGTGATGAGAGTGAACTCTGGTCACTGGCTTTTATGTATTTGCATCCTTGTCACAGCACAGTTTTTTCAGACTAGGACAGTGTCCTCTGTTCATTACACAAGTGTGTGCAAAACAAGTAACAGGCACCTTACACCCAGAAAACTCAGGGGAAGTACTGTATGTGTGTGCTTGACTGCACCGTGTCACAATTTTCTACTTCTAAGTAACGCATTGATGCTCTGGACAGTTGGGCAGGGCTTTTGAAATTAGTGAGAACCAGTGCAGTCCCTGAAAGTTTCAAGAATATTATTTGAATGGATTTTTTTCCCTCATAGAAACAGCACAAGGTTTTATTTAGCAGTTGTGTCCAAGTTTCAAGAGCTGTTGAATTGAAGTGAGGTTGAAGTATATGGAGGTAGTCGTCCTTCTTTATTAATCCATGCACTTTGTGCAGTGTACAAAGTACAAAGTACAGCAAAACAGCTCCATAGCATGGTGCTACCACCACCGTGCTTGACAGCTGAAACAATGTTCTCAAGTTTGAAAGCCTCACCTTTACTCCTGTTAACATACCTCCTGTAATTGTGGCCAAATAACTCAATCTTTGTTTTGTCTGATCATCAAACATTTCTCCAGAAGGCACTTGTCCTTGAAAGTGTCGATTTTGAAGCAGAGCTTTCTCTTTTGGAAAGCACCCTCTCAGTTCATGGTGACGTAAAACTTGCTTCACTGTGGACAGCGACGCTGGTGTTACAGAAGTTTCCTGTTCACGGCAGCGTTGAGCCTTGATGGTTCCTGGATTTTTCCTGAACATCCTAACCAATTCCCTCTCATCTGAGGGTGACAGTTTGGGTCTTCAAAGTGGTGACACATCCAAAATACTTGTACTTAAAGTATAGTTGTTTGAACCAATCTGTAGTTGTTTTTGTTAGAAAATGAAGGTGTGGTTTCATACCACAGATAAGTCTCCATTTTGAAACACAGTATGAACAAGATTTACACAATATGCTTAATTTTTATTTTGATGTGACTGGAATGAGTGATTGAGCCCGTAAACTCAGATTAGTGTTAGGTGGCTTTAAGTTGCAGTCTTTTTAATGGCCAGCAGGGGCCGACTCCTGTGGCTGCACAAAGGCCTTTGGTTGTAAAGAAGCGTGTGGACAAACGGCTGCTGTTTCTCTGTGACCGCAGTCATCACGTTCCTGTTGACTTTATGGTCTAAGTTGTTACTTTCAGGTCATACTGAACAAAACACGCAGTCCATTTTGTAAATTATGGTCATTCTGAGGGTCAGAAAGGAGGATTATCCAGGCTATGCTCATTTGCTAAGGACTTGTTGATCACAAGTCAGCTTCACAGTCAGATTGGCGCCTTGAAACCACAGCGAACACACTCAGACTGAGGCTTTATAACCGTCTGTGGGCTGCACTGAAGCAGGAAGAATTAGTAGGGATACTCCTTACCACGTTCAGCATCCTGTCTTAGTGTTTTAGCATGATTGCTAAGAAGTCTTAAACACAGAGAAGAATAGAGGTATTTGTACTTTTAACAGTTTGAAGGTATTTCAGTCTGGATCAGAGTGGTGGAACAGCCATAATTAAGCAGACTTGCCATCCCTAAAGCTCCACTGCTTGCATCACTTTAATGAAAAAGCCTTTCCTGGGGCTCCTGCACTTATAAACCAGTTTCTCTTGTTTATAAGTGATTGATGTGAATTCACCACCCAGTAACAACAGAAGTGAACATATCAGCATCTACCTCTGTACTTCATTCGTGAGATTCCTGATGAAGCATGATAGAATCACATATCAGATGTTCGTTCTTATTATCCATTCACGGTTGTCAAATATATGCAAGCCCCTCTGATAGCTCTCTTTCACTCTGCTCTCAGCGACAGCTTCAGCTCGTTATATCAGCAGGGTGCCCGTGAACCGGGAGCTAATTTGTCGCTTAACATGAGCCACTGGCCCATTACAGCGCTCATAACTGTTCTCGTGCCATGCACTGCTAGCAGCAAAGATGTAGCATTTAATAAAGAACATTACACTGCGGATGGAGTTCATTTGTAGTTACAGTAACTTCCATCCCGCAGCTATTCACCGATGACCAAATGTCGTAATTTATGAAGAAAAAAAAATGACAATCGTCCTTTCCTCTGCCTGTGTCTCTTTGCAGCCTCTAAGGTGCTGATAGCTCCTGTGGTCATTCTGCTGGTCGTGGTGCTCGGAGCTCTCGCGCTGGTGATAGGTAACATATTATAAACACACACGAGCTCTAATCTGCTTCGGTGAGAGCAGTCAGCACTTATCGGCGAGATGGTTCGCCTCATTGTTTTCCTCCAGACTGCTAAGGAGCTCTTTTATCATCTGTTTTCGGTCATGGGCATCTTTTATTTTCTGTAAAAGTTCACTTTTTCTGTTCAAAAAGGACAAAGCTGTTGATCCAGAGAAACACTATAATGGAGTAACCATTGCTTCCTGGAAGGACAGTACTGTGCAAGTCTTGAGTCACCCCTAATTTCTTTGTATTTGGCTTCCAATGAGCCAAACTTTCTAGTAACTTTTTAAAGTGGTTTTGAGCAACAGTTCTCCAGGCTTTCTGAAGGTTGTCTTAGGACATTGGCTGGTTCTTCACTCTTTTTCAGTCCAGTCCCTGTACCTGACCATTTTCAGAGGATTTCCTATAAATCACTGCAGCTTAAAAAATATAGCTAGCACAAAGGATGAACTAGTGTTGTGTCTACACATAAGAGACAACCTAGCAATGGACCAATTTCAGTTTTATCTTTAAAATTTGCACTTTGTTATAGCAAAAACATATCATTTGTTCCTATTTTTTTTAGATAAGAAAGATAAGGCAGTTTCACAGGTATGAAATAATATTTTTGCACCGGCAAAGTGATTCCCAAAGAGATTTTAGCTGGAAGTTGTGTCCCTAAAGATTTGAAGGAGACAAGATTTACAGCGGATGAACAGTATCTCAAAGTCACGTCCTTAAGAAATGGCTAGAAATTCAACAAAGACCTGACAAGAGGGACCCGAGAGATGCATCTCCCCTTCAGTATTTGTTCACTGAAGCCTCATCTTCATTTTGCAGCATGAAAATGATTCCAAACACACTGCCAATGCAGTAAAAACATACCTGGATTTAAATAAAAAGCACACAGTGGAACACTATCAGTCATGGATTCATCATCTCGACAGAGAACGGAACAAAAGTCAGCCAACATCCAAATAAGAGCTTTAAATGTCCTTCAAGAAGCCTGGAGAACTATTCTTAGAGACTACTTAAAGAAAGCTGCCTAAGAGAGTTCAGGCTGTGTTGAAGAACAAAGGTGGTCATACCAAATATTGACTTTAAAGCCCTTTAAGGTTGTGTATGTTTGCAGGTTTTAATTAATTGCTCCAGTTTTCCCAGCAAAATATAAAGAAATGAGGAAAGTCAGGGGCTCAAGACTTGCACAGTACTGTACATTTGCAAGAACATCCAGCTAGAGACTAATCAGACTGCACTGTGGACTGCTCATGCCTCAGCTGACCTGTAGTTATTAGTGTAATTAATGTTAATCTGTTTCCTGCGTCTGTAAGCCCGACTGATGGTCCTCTGCGGACTGATACAGCGTAATGGCGGGTTCATCATTAATAGAATCAGTGTTGTGCTGCCGTCTCTCTCCGATGCCTTTCAGCTCCACATATACCACATTTGTTTGCAGCGCCGCACAACAGAGAATATTTAATGCTCGTAGACAGGACAGCCGTTTCACCTCTCTTGCACTTTCTGCCTTCTCTGTTTGTAGGGTTGGTTGTTTTCCCGATTTATTACGTGTGCAAGAAGAGGAAGAAGCAGCAGCGCACCAGAGGCTCCGGACGATGGATCTGAAGCTCGTCCTTCTTTCCATCCAGACCTCACCCACACACACATACACACACACAGACACACACACACACACACACAGACACACACACGGCTTGGAAAGACAACACCCGCATCTCCTCAGGGACAGACCTGCCAGCCTGAGTCATCACAAAAGATGAGCAACACAAACTAAACACTGGCAGTTAGGAAGGACCTCAGGTGGAATGATGTACCTAAATCTATAACGTGAGGCCTACTTGAATGCACATCTTTACATCTGGGTTATTGCTCTCGAGTGGGACTGCTGCAAAATGAACGCTGTATCAGGATGCTGGATATTTACGCAGAAGAGTAATTAAAAAAAAAAAAAAGCAACCCCACCCCCCTGATCAGCTGCTGTCTTGCACAGTGCTCGTCACATAGAGGATGTTAAATGTAGGAACTTTTGAGGACTTTCTTGGACACACTGCAGGAAGTTTCAAGCAGTGCACATTTTCCACGAATGTCACACTTTTTATTTTATTTTATTATTTTAAAGGAGAACAAACACAAATCGCAGCGTAAACAGTTGCATTTTGGTTTGCGCCCATGCTTTCCTACCTGCGGTTGGTTTGACGCTGAGATGTAGGAATACTGTGGACAGGAGCCTTTGAGAGTGTTGGATACCGGTAATTATGAAGGCGCCAGAAATGCTGGCTGCACGGTGATAGCAGAGCCTCGCGGATGAAAAAGAAGGAAATAAGTTTTTACTCATTTGCAAAGGTTGTTTGTGCCGCTGTCGGCTGGAGGAAAAAAAGGGTGAGAAATGGAAATGAATTTGGAACAAGCATGGACATCGAGTTCTCACTGATGCAACGCAAGCTGGACATCAACTTTTCCCAGCGTAGGTCAGATATTTGGATAAATTTCCATGACAGTTTGAGTATCTGGCAAAACCACAGCGTGGACAATAATGTGAAAGGAAGGATGATACTTGACTGTTCTGGGTAACAGCGACTGGCTCTCAAATTCTCGCTAGAAGGTTTGAAGATTGGGCGTGTACCCAATCTTAAAAGTGACGTCTGGTGTTAAAGACCACGCACACACTCGCACACAAACGAAAGTAAAACCTTGGAAGGCCCTTTGGAGTTATAACAAGCCTCTGTTGTTTTCTGTTATGGTTTTCCCTCAAACATTCATCCTGTCTGTCCCCGTCTCTCTTGCTGTCTCTTTGTCCCACCTCTCTGTCTGTCTGTCTGAGCTGATGCTGGTTTACACTCTCCCTCCCTGCATGGCATGTTGTTTCCAGTGAGCCTACACGCTGTATGCCAGTATCTGCATCATCAAAAAAAAAAAGGAGCTGCTGTGCCAAAACAAAGCGCTGAATATGGCGGGATAGACGGTTTACCGTGTCCCTTTGTTTTTTGTTTTGTTTTTATTGTTCTTTTAGACGTGAACTTTTGCAGGGGTGTCGATGAGGTATAATAGAGTGTGCACAAGAAATGGGGCTCAAAACAAGCTGTAGAAGTGTACGGTAAATAGTTGGAAAGTGCTCAGAAGAGCAGAAACTGACTGAAAAGACAGAGAATAGAATGTAGAGTTAGGACCGCGGTTTACCAAAGAGCTAAACAGGGTGTTATTGTTCTTAAGGTCATCCAGTTTATTTGGATGTCCGCTGTATGTGGATCAGTTTTTTGTTTTTGTTTGTTTGTTTGTTTGTTTGAAGCTGTCTGCCTGCTCGACAGTTTGGATGGTGACAAAGCAGTCTTTGACGCAAACCTCTGAATTCATTCGCACTGGTGCGCGAGAGAGAGCGCACAGCGAGCGCTGCCAGGAAACGACAGATTTTTAAGAGCTTTAAAGGTCGCCACCTGGCAGCAGTCAGCCAGCTGCTCTCTCCACTTATCCTGTCACTCTTTTTGTTTTTTGTGGGTTTTCATTTTATTTTATTTCATTTTTTTTTTTTTATATACCTTTTATGCCTCCTGATTGTCCTTTAACATCTTTTGTCCGTGTCGCTGCCCCGTGAGGTGTGACTGGACTCTGACCTCAGCTGTGAGTGGATGTGGAGAGGCGGGTGATTACAGTACACAAAGCCCAACTGCAGTAGCAGCCACAGAGAAAAAGGAAGCATCCAAACCAATTGCTTTTTTTTTTTCTCCACACTTCTGATATGTGAAAATAGCACACATCTGCCCAGTGGTGCATTGTGGAAGTGAAAAAGGTTTCCAAATCAGTCACAGACTTCTTTTTTTTTTCTTTTTCATGGAGTGGATGGCGTTTTAAAGGAGACACATTAAGAAAAACGCAAAGAGACGGGTGCGTTCCAGCTGCACGCAGGAGACGACACGGTAGAGTGAGTAAATATGTGGAAGGCCAAGTGATGAGAGGTTCCAGGTGAAATGTCTCCATCTGAAATAAACACCGTGGGTGAAGGCGGGAAGTTGGTGTCTCTGCATCCGTAGCGGTTGCCGTCGGAGCGAATGTTACAGCACGTTTCATCACCGAAGCGGATGTTGGATGATTTGCAGTGCAATGCCATTAACTGGGATTTATCCCAGGGACCTGATCTATTTTCTACATCTGGGAGTTAACACATACGATGTGTCAGCTGTAGGCGCAATATACATACACAGATTGTTACACACCCGATCTGAACGACCACAACAGGGTCGCGACTCTGGGTTTGAATCTGCTCTCAGGAAGTTTGCTTTTCTCTTCACTGTAACCCAGAGCCTCCCATCTCACCTAAGCTGTGCCACATAAATCCTCAACTGCACTCTAGAGTCGCAACTCTTCCCGATGCCTGGAGCTGCAGGCATTAGAAACCCTGGTTTAAATTCCAGGAAGTAAAACCACTGTAGTGTCAAAAGAAGATCAAACTGTCTGGGTGCAGCCGCCACTGTCCGGTCTGCACTCTGGTCAGTGGTTAGACCTCTACTTTACACTATGTATTAGTAAGTCAGCAGCATGGAGGCGAATGTGCAATGAATGGGCCAAACTGAATGCTTTTAACATTTACTCACATGCATTTCATGCAGGCACGTTTCAGCTACACTGGTGTATTGAATTGCTGCTTCTTTATTTTATTTTATTTTTTAAAGTTTTTAAACGGTTGGCAGAGCATATGACGGTTATTTTCTTTAGACTATTTCCATGGCGTTTTCCTAAATTTGAATTTTTCTTTAACGGTCAGCTTGTCAGGAAAAAAAAAATGGCAAATTTGCCTTTTGTTTTTGTTTTTTTTGTAAATACAGATAAATGAGGTCTTATGGGGTGGTTCTTTTCCATGTCACATCAGGTTTTTACCCTTTTATACACATCTGTGTTGCATATCTCTGCCCAGTGCTAATGCCAAGCAGAAACCCCACCTTTGTTGTTACTGTTGTTGTGTTACTATAGCCAGCAGCTCTTTGGTTAAAGCTGTAACCAGAAGCTGCTCTGTATATTCATTTAGTGACATTAGAGTTGTTTCGGCCCATGATTTTTTTTTCCCCCCTTGCTGGGAAGCATTGGCTGGTTGACACCCATGGTCTTCTTTTTGTTTTGTTTTGTTTATACGACATTCCCGGTTTTATTGGCATAAATATGCAATGGTGCCTTCACATCAACAATAGGTCAGATTACCAACTTGTTATTCAGGGTCCCTGCAAATATTACAGACAAGGGTACAGTCTTATCACAGCCTGCTGTTGTATGTGTTATTTATTAGAACAGTTAATAGAGCAGTACAAGAGGCTTCTTGATGTAAAATAAATTTGTCTGAAACTACTGTTGAAGATATATATCTATCCCATACCACACAGAAGATATGCAGATGACTCAGTGTTTTCCTGCTAAAACTATGTTTTATAGCTTCAGATTAAACTAAACTTCTGAAATTTTATAAGTGCCACAATCCAGTGGGTCTCGCTACATCCCAAATACTCTTTGTACCTTTTTGCACAGGCTACTCTGTCACCATGTTTCCAACTCGCTCTTTGGATTAATTTGAGGAGGCTGTTGCGCTCCTCAGATGAGCATCATAAATAAGGCCGACACGGGACTAAGCCTGTCTTGATGAAAGAGTTAATCACGCCAAAAAAAAAAAGAGAGAGAGATTTCAGTGTCATTTCAGCATAAGTTTGACTCAGGACACGTGATGTTGCAATATGGTGGTGCACTATCAGTAACATCAGGTTGGGTTTTCCCTATCTAGACATGCAAAGTTGTTGGAACGACAACAGCAGCAGGTTTATGTGTACACGCCACACAGTTATCCACGGGTATTTCTATTCAAGGAAATGTTAGAGACGCTTGATAAATATGTTCCTTGTTTTCACCAGGAATACATTCTTCCGCCTGCTGCCACTGTCAGAAACATCTGCTGGTAATATTTGTTATTGTTGCTCACTTAGCCAGGCACAAACACTGTTTTCTCCTGAACATTTGCTTTATTAATGGAGAATAAAGTAAAGTAAGTCAAATGCCAAAATGC
>VUQG01018963.1:12069-35930 GCA_015106755.1 Etia nguti
TAAGTCAAATGCCAAAATGCCCTGGTTTGCCTGATTCTTTCCGATATTAACGCACCACCGAAACAGTCGGCTTCTTTGTTCATAGATAATGTGGAGGCCTTTCTCAATTATGCAGCTCTTTCTGAGGTCTGTTTGACAGAGTGTTTAAATGGCTACAGCCTGTGTATTCATGTAAGCACGGCTGTGACTGCAGTTTTATGTCAGCAGGGGTCATAAGTGCACCAGAGGAGGCGAATCCAACATAACCACGGGCAGTCTAAGGCCAAAACCTCATTTTTTTCCTATGAACAAGCAGACACTAAAACAGCGGTGTAATGAATGCTGAAAAGAAAACATGGCAGATTAATTAATGGCTTAAAAACAAGTAATAACACTGGCTTATTTAGTGTTCAACTGAACTGTGAGTAGTTGTGTCAGAAAGAGTGGTGCAAACACATTAGTACGAGCAAAGCCAACTTTATTTATAAAGCATTTTAAAAACAGCAACCAGTGACCAAGTTGTTAAACACAGGAATAAAAATACATTACACAAAAAAAATACATAAATAAATGGAATTAAATTACAACACAAAATGAAAGCATCGATCAAAAAAAGGTACAATTACACATGAGTGAAATAATAAGTGCACAGACAGTGCAGAGGTGTAGTACATGCACTACTTGTACTACGATGTACTAGTAGCTCACCACATCCAAGATGGTTACATTTAAATATCTTATTTTTTAATCTCTTTATTTGTATTATTATGTTACGTTTTATGTTTAAAAAATAATGAAAATGTAAATATTAGTTCATCTCCAACAAACGCATTTAATTTCTGGAGCTTTATCGCTGTGGTACCTTCGTTGTGTCCACCGAGCTCAGCTTCCTGTGCACGGAGCAAATTAACTAAATTAAAACTGCGCGCGCTCATTGGCTCGCCCTGCAGGCTCCGCCCGGGAACTGGCCCAGCGCGTGACATCCAAGAAAACTTGACACACGGACTGGCCAGAGGAGTGGTGCTGCTGCGCGTGCGGCCGATCCTTGTGTGACTCAGAGCGCGTTTTTTTTTTTTAAATTATTATTTGTTGTGAAGTTCACCTGTGCGTCGCTCATGGAAACCAGGCAGCAAGGTGAGTGAGTGCCGTTTCTTACCTTTCAGACCGGGATAACCGCAGCGTTACTTTTTGTTTCCTGTTGATGATCTGATAATGAGCTGAACTTGAGTGTTGCACGCGCCACTGTTATGACGTCGGTATGGGAATGGAGAAGAGAAAGAAAAGTGTATAAAGTGGAGCATCTGCTGCTGCTTATGTCAGCTTCATCTGTTGCTGCATGGCGCCTTCGGTGTAAGGACTGTTTGTGGAGGGAGCTGCGTTTTTAAGAAGCAGTGCAACAGTTAAGAAGCTTCAGGCACACACACGCACATACACTGTAAGACGACATGGAAACTCCTGACCAAATCCTGGGCTGGCTACTGTTTACCCCCTCTGTGTGGTGACTTTCATGCTATTTGTGGAAGTTCTGCAAAGCCAGAATGCTTTCTGTTCACCTCAGGAATTGGCTTAGCCCCCCTCTACCCTTTCCCTGTTCACCACCTGTGCGCTTTGGTCTGCTGCAGATGCTGCAGGAGGAAAAATCACTGCTGCAGAAGTCCTTACAGAAGACGCATTGCTTTCATTTGCTACAGCAGTGCAAAGAATCTGTGCTGTTTTTAGAGTACAGAGTGACTCCAAGCTATAGATAAATAACTTTGACTGACTGCTCAGACCAAATGAATTGTTGTGAAAATGAGAGCTGGATTCACCAGCTCCAGCAGTAGCTCCGCTTGTGTGCAGTCAGTGGGCTATAAAGGTTTGCTTATTCAGGTAGGTAATTGCATTCCTTTGCAGTCTGGTTCTAAATAGGTACCTGTTACAGCTAACAGGAAGCCTGAAAGGCTCAGAGAGGGAGGGGAAAAAAAGACTCTTATATGGGAATATGAACTTTCCAAAGCCTTATAATCAACTTATTTGTGATTATAAAGCAATACTGTGTGAGCTGATTCCATTTTGGTTACCCATGTACAAGCAGCTGTAATGTCTGGAACAGGGATTTTTTTTTTAAAGTGTTACCTGATGTATATGTTATGTGCAATATCTACTGTTTCCCAGCTTTAATTAATTTTCTTTCAGCCGTATGACCATCCCCAAGCCTCTGATTTAGCATAGCCACATGACCACTGGGCCAAATGGTAATCTTGTGACCGAAGGTATTTCACCCCCACAAAGAAGCAGGGGGAGGGAGAAGACACACAGAATGGACAGTAAAGAAGGAGACATTCTTCTTCTGACAGAGCACCCTATGAAATAAATCAGTGTTAGTGCTAAAAGACCCTCACAGTCTGTTGTTACCTGCTTTGAGTGGCTAAAATCACACATGTATAAGACCCACCTCTAAGGAAATTATGCTTCTTTATTACCGTAAGACGTGCTTTTAGATTAAAATGTATGCTCAGTGTTTTTCAGTGTGATCTTTTCTTCCCTGGAAGAACTGTTTTTGCCAGTCAGCTTTGCCTCATTGTCAAAATGTGGAACCAGAGGGACATATTGTAAGTGAAACTGACCTTATCCTGGCCAACTTCCTCCTGTAGTGCTGGAGTGTGGTGTAATGAGATTTCATCTGCAAGAGGAGAGCTTGTATTGCCTAATAGCCTCAGATATGCTTTCTGGATTGTTTCAAAGTTACACAAGATTCTGTTGTGAACCGTCTGTGGCACTGATTTCTTCTTGGTCCGGGGCTCTAAATAATAAGAAGGAGGTACATCCTGTTTAAAAAGCTCGGAGAAGTTCATATCGGTGCCACAGAGGGTCAAAAGTCGGGTTTCCTGTTCCTGCGCTGAGCCGGGCCTAACTACAGCTGTCAGGGAGGAGAACACAAGTCTCCATGTTTCCATGTATAACCGGATTTCTTGTGTCCCCTCACCCTGCTGCCTTGCTCCGCTGCAGAGATGTACTCTAGTGTTCTGAGTGGATCAGTGGTGGACTGGGGCAGCATGGGCCCCGGAGAGGAATGGGTTGATTCAGCCATACACGAGGGAGAGCAGGGTAAGACTCAACTCTTCCAGTAAAACAAAAGAAAAAACAACTGTAAATCCACCCTAAATCACAAAAACCATAAAGCCACGTCATGCGGTGGTGCTGTGAGCAATGCTGAACCATCGCTGATTGCGATGCCGGTACAGTAAAAGTGCAAAATGTTTAAAGGTGCCGATCTATAGGAATTAGTGCAGCACTTGTTGCCCTCCTGTGATTCAGTGTTGATTTAATAAACAGTCAGGTGAGTGAGTTTGGTCTGAGTGAATATAACAACAAGTAAAAAGACAAACAGACTGGAATTTTATTCCTTAAATCGGAGGGAAAGTCATTCCTTTCATGTGGTTGAATTTGACATAACTTTACCCAAGGCAGCAGTGATCCGGCTGATTTGAGTGTGTGATACCTGTTAAATAACACATAATTTATCTTTTCAAAGACCTGAAATATGAATGTATATGTGGGAATGCATTTAAACCACACGAAATGTTTCTGAAACGGAACAGAAAAATATATGCTACATGTAAAATGACAGGTTTTTGCTCATGGCCACAGAAAATTATGGTCCATCTCAGCCCTGCAGTGCATTTTAACATCTTTGGTGGATTGTTTCGGTATCGCAGTACACGATGTTACCGTTTCATTTCACACTCTCTGCTCTCACCAACCGTGTTTTCTTCCACCACATGCAGCTGTCTCCTTTAAAAAGCCCTCATAGGTTTTATGAAACCTTGTAAATGCTAACATTGTGTCTGCTGGGTGAAGTTTAGACATCTTTCATCAGTTTTGGAAGAAAATAGCATTGCATTTCTGTTAAAGTGCAAACCATTTGAGGAATATACTGTATACGTAAAAGCACTGGCAAAAAAAAGTTGGCAGTTATATGAGATGTTGCTGACTGATAGGATGATTTCCTTAGTATGAAATGACTCGCATTCCTGTGTTTTCCCCCTTCTTTAAGCTAAAATATTAAATAAGAACTAATTGCTTGCAAAATTAAAAATTGTGTTTTCCTCAGGTACTGAACATGTTTTAAACTGTGACTTTGCTCAGGTTTGAATCAGGGTAAGTTTTACCCCTCTGCTGAGGAGTCCCTTAGGAGAAGCTCATATGGGGAAGGTTTGGCCTCCGTCGTCCAAAATGGGGAAAACCTGACAGAATGGGGTAAAACTTCACCCTCAGGGGACAGCCGGTGGGGTCACACATCAGTGTCTGACACCTGGGCCACGTCCACCGCTTGGGATATGCAGCTGGACAGCACAGGTGACGAGGGATGTAGATATAGAGCCTGTAGATTAGATCAGTTGTTCACTTTGGCTGAACATTTAAACCTACAGCTACCCCTAGAGCTTCTGTTGGCACAAGCAACATGGTAAGAATCTGGCAATCCGATCTGTAACAAAGCCATAAAAACTAAATTTAATCTTTTATCTCATTAACAATTGAATGTTTGTGATATCTGCCGATACATGTTTTTTGTGGTGTCCTCAAATGAGATTGTATTCAGAGGTGGCAGTGACTGTTGTTTATCACTTGTGTCACGTTAACATAATATTCATTTAGAATTTCATATGGGATGTATCCCTAGTTGTTATAATTGAAAAGCAAACACATAGACCCCACTGAATTTAATACAGTTTGCATTTAGAACTCAAATATAGACCATGCTCAGCCTAACAACAGCAACAAGGAAAATGTAATCAAACAATTAACCAATCAGATAAATTTAATAAATCCAAATTCCTGAAAAGTTTTTGTGAATGTATTTTCTTTCTGTTACCAAGAGTGTACAATATGTTAAGTGTTCAAGCAAAAGGTCTTTTTGTTGTAGAACATGGTGTTGAAACAATAGTTGTATATTGTATGCATTTAAAGTATTATAAAAACAACATGAAATTCTCATTGGAACTTTTCACAAAGTTTAATCTTCTCATTGTTAGATGTTGCCTGCACATTTCTAGTGGCGCGCTGCTCCTGTTTTATTATAAAGTCTCAGTCACACGGGCCTAGAAACTAGTTTTTGACACCTGGCAAGGGAAACGTGTAAATCTGAACTGGTTCCTGTTGCCAGGTGAAGTCAGTCGCAGAGATCGTCCCACACCTAAAACTTGCTTGTGATTGCTTTTGTCACTAGCAGATTGTCACCGTCCACTGTAGTTTGCATGGAAGACACAGACTTGCCTGCAAACACTTGCTAACAAACCACCGAGCTTCAGCAAAATGGGAAAAAGTGTGACAGCAATTGGACACGGAGAAATCAAATACTGTGTATGATCGCTGAAGTTTCAAAAGGCAAAACTTTTACTTTGAAGGCGACGAATCATCACTTCCACTGCAGCAGCACCATATAGCTCTTCAACCAGTTTCTTGCTAGCGACTGCCAGCAACCACTTGCCAGCCAGTCAGAGAATACACATTTTCCTTTGCAACCATCGCTTGTTAGAGGATCGCCAACTGGCCTCTAGATCTGTATGAAGACCTGGGAAATTGAGGTTGTCAGTACCTGATCTTACAATGAATCCTGTTTTCAATATCTATCTGTTTGATTTTACCCAATGAACATTAACTTTTCTGCAGGTTATTCCCCTTTCACTCTTACCCATTTTTCACTGTCTAATAAAGGCGTAAGATGCCCTATAACTAGTCTTAGGCAGGGTTTTTCTTAGCTAAAGCAATATTTTGGTGGACCTCAAAGGTTTTGGACAGACAGACATAGCCTAGGTCTTAAAATAAAAACCAAAAAGCTAGCTAAAAGGAAATCAAGGTTAGCCAAAAAAAAAAAAATCGCAAAAATCATCAGCTAGCGAGTAAAGAAAAGCACTCAAATGTGGTCACTCATTGCTACCTTGCAGTGGTTTTTACCTTTATATTCAAAAGCACTTTGAAAAGAAAACATAATCTGAACCTTGCAGACTAACTTCAGCAGAGATGGTGTGTTGTGTAGTGTTTTGTTTTCCAAGCTTTACCAACTCTGGTAGAAAATATCTAAACCAGGGCTCTGCCTGGCTATTTAAGGTCTTCTCCTGGCTGTGTAAACAGGGACATTGCTTTCTGAGTGCACTTAAGACAGACATGAAAAGCTTCTATTGAAACCGCAGGGGTTTAAAATCTCATTGTCCTCCTGCTGTGTAATGTTAGCAGAAAAAGCTCTTTACTATAGAAAGGCCTGCAATGGACTGAACTGCTGCAAGCTGTGCTTGAGTTTCGTGCTGTACGCTGTATTTGTGTGTGAGTTTGCTGCATGAGCTGCTGCTGTGTCCCCTTTAACCTTAGTTTTCAAAGAACTGAACTGCTGATATGTTAAAGTAGCCACTACAGTCAGTGGAGAGTGGTGACACTGTGCAGTACATTGGTCTTTACTAACCTCACTGTCCCCTCACCTGTCTTATAATGCGGCCACATCAAGAGAGAGGACACCTCACCGCAGGTACGTGAAAACGTTTTACTTCCATCCTGTCGAAATGGCGTCTGAGTCAGCGTTTAAAGGCATAACTTTAAGTGCTCATTGACACACGGCTTGCATGTATTTACCTTTCTTGTGTTGTATGTACACTGTCCTCCTGCTGTTTCCTGGTACTGTGTGCTGCTGTTAAGCCCTTTACAAATATCATAAAAGGAAATGGTGCAACAGTATGAGACGGATCATACTAAAATAGTCTAAATGAGTTAACCTTCAGCTCTTGCTTTATTTTGGGTCTTTGCACCTGTCTGCAACTGTTATTTCAATAGAATAAAGAAGTAAATAAACATTGCTAATCAGAAAGTGTCATTTACTGTAGTTGTTTCATTCAGGTTCTGCATCTGAAGTGTGTGTGTGTGTGTGTGTGTGTGTGTGCTTTGCACAGTTCTGTCAGCGTCATGTTGTTCACTGTAAATGTTTCTGTTGGAGGCAGAATCTGACAGAAAAATGTTTATCATATAAACCTGTCCTGTCTAATCATATTTAATTTCTTATAGCTCGTAAGTTGGGCAGACGGCTGCGATGCTGCTGTTGTAAACAAGCTGAGGTTTTACATAATGTCTTTAATCTCGATTCAACGCTTTTCCCCATGCGCATGTTTTTCATTTGCTACAAAACTAAAAATCAATCACTGCAACTTAAAATTCACTCTGCTCTCTGAAATCTCAACCCATCTTGTTTGAATGTGCGTTACTGTTTGGCTTTGCCTGTGGTGTTGTTCAGCAGAGTTTAAGCATGATAATCCACATCAGTTAAGCCAGATTAGAGCGCTACAGGCTGCAGCCGCAGATTACATAACTGTCAGAGACACGATCAGAGATGGAGACGGACAGAAACCAGGAAATAAATCGGCACCAAGTACAGATTTCCTGGTGCTCAGAGACCAGATTTTAAGCATAAGTATCACCTTGAAATGTTGAATTCACACCCTGTCATTATTTTTTCAGGTTTTCCTTCTGTCTCAGTTTTAAGGTCACACACGGACACACTAAAGTACATTTATGGTGCCTTTGTGTGTTTCACACAGGTTTTCTAGACTCGGAGCCGCTGAGAGAGGCTGATGAAGACTTGGTGTCAGAGGTCAACCTGAGCGCCTCCATGACAGAGGAAGAGAGGGAGGAGATTCAGCAAGAGTTAGCTAAAGTAAACACACACACACAAGAACACAAATGGATCTTTAGCATTAGAATGATGACTTTTTTATCTCGGTCTATGAAGTCACTTTAGAAGCTCTTTGTCTTTCTGTGCGTGTCCAGCTGGAAGAGGAGATCGGCACACTGAGGCAGGTTTTGTCTTCCAAAGAGAAGCAGCACGCGGAGCTCAAACAAAAACTGGGCATCACTCCTCTGAGCGAGCTCAAAACCAACTTCAGCAGAGGCTGGCATGACATGCAGAGCTCAGTAGCGTAAGTTAAAGTGTGTGTGTGTGTGTGAGAGAGAGAGGCAGCATCACACAACTAGGAAACAAAGAAAGAATTTGTATGCTTAATAAGGTGTGTGTTTGCAAGTGCACACGGCAGAATGGCTTTTATGTTGGCTGTAAACACTGATGCCCTTCATAGGAGACACTCAAAGTAATAACACCAAGAGCAGGTTTCTCTCTTCTTAACAGCCAGCATCGACTATCCAAAACGAGTGCCAGATATCAAAAAGCTAATTAAAAAAACATAATGTTCTGCTCCTGGCTGCACAGCATGTGTGTGATTTGTTATCTTTGTTGTGCTCACTGTAACATACACCACAAACCTGATCAAAACATATCACCCAGTGCTGAAGGCTATGGTTGTCCTCAGTGCACAATTAGTAGTACATGTTCCCTTTAGCAGCTGGAAGTCATTGTACTGTACTATGATTTTCTTGTAAATGTCACTTCCCTGCCTGTAAAAGGAAACATTTATTGTTTGTGTACTTCTCTTATTTTTTTAAAGAGAAGCTGTCGGTGTATTTGTACAAAAAAAAAAAAAAAAAATTCCCATAAAGAAATATTGATTTCAAACTGTGTGCTTTAAAAAGTGTACAACTATCTACCAAACTAATAGTGAATGAAATGGTACAAAACGTGCAGCCCTGCAGGTTTAAGGTTTGATTTTACTGGGGCTTTGATGTTCATGCAGATCTGCAGGACTTATTTAAAGATTCATAGGAATAGTTTGGAGTTTTGGGAAATGTGCTGGTTTTCTGTTCTTTCCAAAAAATGTCAGAGGGTGACAAATTAAAAGGAAAACAGAAAGCCTCAACCTCCATACTAAGAAGATCTGGTGGTTCTGTAATGCTCTGCATGCACGGCACTGCGATCGACTCAAGGATGTAGGCTCCAGCTGTAGGACAAACAGGGATAGTTACTGGAAGGACAAACAGATGGATGGTTTAGAGGGGAGGGTCACTGCAGTTAAGTGCAAAGTGATCAAATTTACCCAGTGATCCTACATTTCTATCTCAAAGGGAGTGGTTTTCTTCAAAGATGCCATCCAGACGGTTGGAGAAGATGAAAAGTAGTGAATCGTGTGCCCAGTCACCACATCTCATGTGAATCCAGTGCTTGTTACACTGCGTTCCTTATCACTGTGATCAGGAGTGTCTTCTATAAGAATGATTTTTATCCCTCCACTAGAGCTTCAGAGACATGCTAGGACACACTGAAGCTGTTCTGGCAGCATATGTTGACCTAACACCTTACTAAGAACCCAACTACTATTGTGTTGGGTTTTCCTTTTAATTTTTCATTTATCTGTACAAGACCCGGTGATAATAGTTAGCTCCAAAGGTACTTGGTAAGTCTCTTGATGGGAATACTAAGCTAAAGAGCCATCTTCTCATCTCCAAAATGTTGTTTCTGTAAGATCTTTTAGTGTCTCTGTCTGCAGAGAAACAATCAAATTTCCTGATCAGATGGTCAGCACTGAGCTTTTATCCAGACAACAAGAGACGAAGAAGAGCAAGAGGATAGTCTCTGAAGGCCAGCTTTCTTATCCGGTTACACTTTACCCCGAAGATCACCTTACACACACAGACTCCATCCTCATCTATAATGAACCAGGGTGACCACAGCAATGTGCGGTCTTAGAGAAACTGGGCAACACAGACATGCGAGAAGCTGTGATAGATGATCTGGATGGAAACAGGCCAAAACAGGCCAAAGATAAATTTATGTCAAATTTCTACAATCCAAAAAAGCAAAGTAGGGCCTTAAAGTGATGTGTCCACCTTTTTACTTACCAAATGTGAAGCAGGTAATTTTATAATAGTTTTTTTTTTTGTGGAAACTGGTTAAAAAAGTGAAACCACAGCATTGTCAGTGATGATTAAAACGATAACAAATGATTTCAAAATAAGCTAGATGGTGATTTTTATTACCAGTGATTGAGGTGATGCTTTGTAAAAATGATTGCACGCATGGATTATCAGCTAAAAGAATCACCCAACATGCACTGTGACTTATTCCATTTGCTTCTGTAAAAACTCAGTAGTGCAAGTTTTAATTACAGTGTGTTCATGCTTTTGTTTTCTCCATATAAGCCTGTGTTGTGTATGCATCGTTATCTTTCACTGCACGCACGTTTGTGTGTTTGTTTTGGGGTTTTTTTGGCAGCTACAAGAAGACATCAGAGACGCTTTCCACAGCGGGACAGAGAACCTCGGCAGCCTTCAGCACCCTCGGCAGCACCATCACCAGGAAGATTGGAGATATGAGGTACAGACTGATGGTCGCATGTTCACTGAACAGACTTGAATTTCCTGCTTCACACCTGCCAAACAGCTTTAACAGCGACAGTAGTTGCATGCAAACCGTGTGGGCACAGTCACCCAATGAATTTGGTTGTTCTGTGGACACATGGCGTTGCCTTCTGTGACACCCGATCTGCAAACGGTTTTAAACATAGATTAGATAAGCTGTTTCAAATATCTAAAGTCATTTTGCCTCTACAGTGAAGCATGTTGGCCAAATATTGTATTAAAAATGTCGTCCTTCTGCAGATTAATATGTGCCAATGAATCAAAGCTCTTGTTTGTGAAGGTTTTCAGTCATTGTATGTCTAAAGGTGGATTTTATCTTCATAAAAGCTGTGCTAGTAGTTCTGATGAGAGGTCAAGAGCGTCTTGTAAAGTAAACACGGCTGCCTTTGTCTAAAGACGTGCGCTGATCCTATTAATTGCTTTAGCGTTGAACTTTTTCACTCGCATGCCATTCATAGTCTTTAAATGTTGTTGCATGTGTGCTTGTAGCTCACAAAAGATACCATTTAAACGTGCCCTTTGCAGCCACTTGCTCATCTTAAAGCTCCATTATCAGCGTATCGGTGTAACTAACACAGACATTCCTGTTTAACCCATCTGCCCTGCGTGCACCTCCACTTTTACCCAGCTCAGTGACACTTTTCTATTTGTGCTACCCATCTCTGTGTCTCAGACAGCAGAGTTTTGACTCTTGGTCTAAACGGTTCAAGGCACCATCAGATTATGTAAGAAGCATTAAGCTGCTTTCTGAGTCAAAGGGCTCGAGGCAGTGGCTGTCTCCCTTGGTCACTTTCTCTCTCTTGTTGTTGAGCTGACAGTCTGCATTGCTCTGTTTGAGAGACGGATACACACACACACAAACACACACACACACACACGCACACACAATGTTGGGGTGTTTTGCAGGAAAGCATGTGTCCCTGTGTTAAATGTGCACAGATGACTGCGTGACAGCGCGTTAGTGATGCAGAAAGTATTTCCAGGATGTGCAGGTGAAAGCACAAAAAAAGCTTTCGAAGGTTAGGAAGCAAAAGCTCAATGAAGACACCACAGTATGTCATCAGGCCCGTGTTGCCAGTACTTCATAATAATCATAGTTCATATTAATAATGTAATAGTGGTGAGATCAATCAGAAGTCTTTTCTGCAGACAGTTTGGCTTTCTTTGGCTTTAAGTGGAAGCACAATTACAGTTAATTATTCTATACCAATACTAATATACTTAATATACTATTCTAATTATACAATTACAATTATACTATACTTTCAGTACTTCCCTGTGTAATTCAATGTATCCTGTTTTTGAGGATATCAATTGCAGATAAGCAACAACTTATTATCTTTGGTATATTCCAGCATGTTTGGTCTAGAGTTACTGTTCCCACGGAGGTATGTTCTCACACTTTACACAGGTTTGGTTTGTGTGGGCATGAACTTATTTTAATATTTTTGCTGTGGAAATTTGACGTTGCACTTGTATTGATCTATCTATCTGTCTGTCTGTCTATCTATCACTATCTATTACATAATTTTTATTTTATGATCAACAAAAAAATGTTGAAAGGTTTAACTTGCACATTTAGAAATGAACTATAAATACTGGATGTGCCACAAAATGTTCATGCAAATATGAATAGGAGCTGCCTGTCTGGTATAACATGTGTTAATGCTGTGCAATTAACACTGACCAATGGCACCAAGAAAAGCAACCCACAACCTAGAGAAAATCACGTTACAAGTAGATTAATAGAAAACAAACTGTCAAATCAAGTCAGTCAGTCACACAGTTACAAAGATGATTTACACTGTTGTTTGTCTATTGAGTCCCACAGCTGGGTTTCCAGTCACTGTGACAGTGTTTCCCTTGTTCTTCTTCTGTTTTCTTCTTCTAACACAGATTGTTTACACATGTTTTAACAGTCGAGTTTCAAAGAGTTGGTTACTTGTGTTACCTAAAATGTAAGTGTAGTAGTGGCAGTTTGCCTTTTGTAGTTAAATAGTTTTGTATTGATGATATTAATGTTTGGTAAAGTGAATTTGACAGAGTGTGACTGTAATGCTGACATCGGCTTGTCCAAGTATCTTAAAATGTTTTTCCACCTTCTTTCATGCTTCCTAAGATCCAACTCCATAGGGTAAGGAGCCACACAGTAGATTATATCACAGTAAGGAGTCTGATGCTAAAGCTAAGCTAATAACAAACAAATTTAGGACCACATTGAATTTTTCACTTTTAAATTAATAGCTTTATTCGATCTATTGAGGAGAGATTAATGAAAATACATGAGAAACTCTTGAGTGGCTGCTGCCAATTCCCTGCTTGCATATCTTTTGACATGTAACCTCTTTCCTGTACGTAACCCTCGGTCACACTCTGCACATGCACAGCATCAGAACAGAACAGCTAAGCACTGTTCTGACTCTTGGCTTTGTTTCTGGTTTGGTGAGTGCGTCCAACCTGTGTTAATCATTAACTCTTCTCTCACCATGCTCTCCGGGGACAGTTACTCTATCAGACACTCTATGAGCATGCCCGCCATGAGGTAACCACTCTGTACTTTTGTGCATGTGTGTGTGAGAGAGAGAGTTTATATGTGAGATGATTATTTCAGATTTGAGGTTTTTGTGTATTCACACAAAATAATCCTGTGCAGTCCTTAAGAGGTAATGCGACGCTTGCACTGATTTGTTTTTAGTTAAGGGCACTCTGACCCTGACACACCTGTAAAAATACCTGGTGTGTTTTTTCCACATGCTCACTTCTTCAGGTCATTTAGACTTTTTTGTGTTGCAGTACCAAAAAAAAACAAAACAACCCATTGTGTTATTTCAGAAGATTTCCCAAATCAAACATGCGCTGTGGCGACCCCTTGTTGAATAAGGGAGCTGCCAAAAGTAGTTTCTTCTTTTTCAGAAGAGGATTTGACAAATAATTGTGTGCTCATGTGATAAAACAGCAAAATGTGGTTTTATTTTTAAATAATTTCCCCCCCCCTTCTTCACAGAAACTCTCCCAGCTTCAGGTCTTTTGAAGAGAAAGTTGAGAATACGGTTTCCACTATCAAGGTAAACCGTGTGTATGTGAGAGAGAGATTTAGTATTATAAAGTGATAACATGTGAAAAGCCTCAAACAGAGTGTGTTTGCTTCAAAAGTAGTCTCACTTAATCCGAGGCATTTAAAGGCACTTTTGAATGTTTTTCAAGATAAACTAAAAACTATTTCATGTGAATGCTGCACATAAAGAAACTGGTCAGGTTGCTGCTTCTAAGTACTGACGCACAAAACGAAGTACTGTAATTAGTGTGTAATTATGAGCCTACACTCTGACAGGGAACCCACTGATTACTGACATTTATAGTGATACCAAAAGTCCTAAGAGTCCAGAGGAATGTACTAGGAAGCAACATTCATGGGTTAGTAAGCTGTGAAGCTGACCCTGTTTTTACCCGACTAGATCACCAGAGAGGTTTATATTAAGAGTTTTTGGTTTTCAAATTGACTGAAAGCACCACATTTTCACTCATTCATGTATGGATGCTTTAAATGTGATGTAAATGATCAGTTTGGTACACGATTTCTTGGCCTAAGACACAGTTTTTGTAGTTTTCCCGCTGTACACCATCACAGAGGATTCTAAATCAAACAATCAAGATGTGATTGAAGAGCAGACTTTCAGGTTTAATTCAAGAGGCTTTACAAAACAGCTACATTAACGGTTCATGAATTACAAACAGTGGCTCAAAAGTAACTGGAAAAATCACTGACAAGCAGTTCTGTAATCAGGTGAAGCGTGTTCCCTCGTTATTTAATGACAAACGAAGCAGACAGAGTATCTGAAGATTCCAAGTGTTGAATTTGTATTTTATAGCTTTTCACTATAATTTTAGATATGAGGCCCAAAGACATGTCAGCACAAGTGAGAGAGGCCGTCTACAGGCTAAAAAAAGAACAAAAAACCCCCCCAAATCCATCAAAGAAAGAGGAGAAACGTGAAAAGTAGCCAAATCAACCGTCCAGTGCAGTCGTAAAAAGAATGAATGCACTGACAGCAACACCGAAAGTCCTGAAACACCACAGAAAACCACTCAAGTGCATGATTCCGTGACTTCACAACATTTAACAACTGTCAAAGAGGAGAGCAGGTTTATCATTGTCAAGGTGTACAGTAAAAAGATGTCTTCATGAATGGAAATAAAGAAGGTTTTCAATAAGGTGAAAACCACTGGTTACACCTCATCAAAAAGGCAAAGAAACTGGAAGCTCTTTGATCTCAACCCAGCAGAGCAGCTTTTTAGTCATGAAACACAAAACTGAAGTCAGAGAGACCCACAAACAGCAGCAACTGAAGGTGGCTGCAGTAAAGGCCTAGCAGAGCATCTCAAAGTTATGCAGGATGTGCTGATGTTCACGGGTTATTTAAATTTATGTTAGTTTGTCCAGTTACTTTATGAACCTCTAAAAATGTAAATTCTTGAACAGTTAATGGCATTTTTTTTGTAAAACTCCTTTAATCAAAGCTGAATATCTGTACTTTAGTCACATTTGGATTATTTGATTTGAAATCTGCTGTGGTGGTCGTCAAAGTTGGATCAAAAGCTGGTGAAATGACTCCCGTCTCCATGTACACGCCCTGCAAATGCCCGACAGCTTCAGTCTTTGTAAAAGTCTGCCACCTTGAGTCGACTCTGCAGCACCACAGAACAAGAATGACAGCTTCAGTGACACTTTTGTGCCTTTGTTTCTTGTCCCAGACAAAGGTTGGCAGCACTGGGAGTGGGGGCAGCTTTGAGGACGTCCTGTCATCCGCAGCACACGCCAGCTCACAGGACACGCCCACCAACAACTTGATGGACAGCTCTGGGAGGCAGTGTTAAGGCTGCACCCTCAACACGAGCCAGGGCTTAAACGGGAACTCCGCTGCTGATGTGTCGCAGCACTTTGACTCAAACCTCTGGCTGAAACAGTGCACAACACTTTTTGATCCTTAGTGTCAAGGCGCTTTTGCAGAATACGGATTGTCTTACAACCTAAATAATTACATTTACCCAAAATGACCCCTAAGGCAGCAGTCGTCTGCTTTTATTTTAAAAGATCAACTCTAAACCTCATGTGATGATACAAGGGGACTAATGAAAGCAAGGAGCCTATAATGTTTTCCTTCTATTTATAGTGTTGAAGGGTTTTTAGTGGATTTGATGAATGCCATCTGTCCTCCAGAGGTTTCCTAACCACATTACACCACAGATGTTGATGAGACGGGGTTGGGGAGGAGCAGCCAGCAGTTAGGCCTTAAATGACCTGAAACATGACATGAAAGGAGTCTGAGCAGATTACACATCAGCTCCAGGAGACAGACTGAACCTCAACCCCGCATTTCGTGCTAGTACTTTCTTCTTCTTTTTTTTGTCACATTTGTGCTCATGTAGTTCACTCGGATGTCAGATCACAGCTGGGTTTCCCCAGACACAAAACAAGAGGCTGATTCCTCCGTGTGATATGTAAATTTAAGACGAGTGGAAAAAGTGTCAGTAGATAACAGCTACCTTTCTCTATCAGGACAGCACAAAACTACAGTTTCACATCTTTACTAGAAATATGTTTGTGATTAAAAAAACAAAGTCATTTTATTACTTAATGCTGTAAAAATGTGACTGTAATCAACCTGAACATCCTGGGTGACGTTTGTATAAATTATTTTACACTAGTACAGAAGATCTAGCTCCTCAGGTTTCGCTGTGGCATCTGTAAACATTTTATAGATATTTCATTTTACGATATATACTCAGCGCACACAGGGTTGGGGAGGAGCAGCCAGCAGTTAGCTGGGAGTTGCAGCTGGGGTCTGTTTGAATGTGTAAATGCAAACTGAGAGCAACTACAGGAAGCAGTGGTGTATATGTGACAAAGCATCAGTGTGACATGATGTATCGTCTGGAGCACAATTCTTGGCTGTAAATGTGACGCATTAATCCAGCGCATGCTGTTACCCACGTGCCGAAACTACATGAGCTCAGATTTGAACGAACATTTTAACGCTGAAAAATTGAATTCAGTGTCACAATAAGTTTGAAAAATGTTGGTGCCGTAAATGATGAGAATGATCTTTGCAACTTTTCAAATCTGCTCTGTGTGGCAAACGCGTTACTTTGTCTTTGTATTATTTGCGGTAAATAATCGTTTGTGTTTTGTAGTTTTTACGTTCTCTTTCATGTGTTAAACTTTCCTTTTTTTTCCTCTGCTATGAGAAGATGCTGGGCTCTGCCCTTGAAATACATTCAATAAAATCCAGAAACAGACTCACTCAAAATAACTCTTTCTGTTCTTTGGAAAACTGATTTCAATAAACCTTTTATGTAATAAATGTCTTTACAGCATAAACACAAAAAGACATAACTGTGACCATCATGTACAATAACACTGTATGTGAATGATCAATAACTGTTTTTATGACTTTAGTATGTATAATAAAGATTGTTTGAACCAAAAATGATGTCACTCTACAGTTTCTATAGCACTCTGGAAAAGCATGAAGAAAAAAGGACAAACATTAATACCTGCAGCATACTAAAATAACAGTTTATCTGCAGCATTGTTTCTAAAACACGCCTATCATTTATGGTTTATAATGTAATGGTACAGCCACACTGTTGCATTAACTATTTGGAGAAAAAGTATCTGAATTTCAGGAGCGGGACCACGTCTCTAAACACGCCACTTCCGGTTCTTATCTATATACGATCCCCCAGTTCTGCAAGCTGTTCGTTCTCATTTTCGTTCCCCGTCCTCCCTACCATTTTTCAATTCTTTCACTTCTCATCAGTACATGGGGATCTGCCAGGCCCGGGAGCTGCCACCAGTCCCCTCCAAAGCCTTACCCAAACCGCAGCTCAATTCATGTTTAAGCCATTCACCTTTATTTACTGAAAACGCTGTCAAACCTAAAATGAGGACATGAGCCCAGCTAGTGAATGAGGACTATATGAGCCAGATATTAGTTGAGGGGGAAAAAATGATATAAAATAGTATTGCAATATTTTTTGTGGCAATATTGTATCAATACAGGGACACCAAATAGCAATATTTTATTGATAAATTCAAATACCCTGGGATTATTATGAAGAAGAGGGCTCATCTTGTGCACAACCGTAACGAGACAGCGTTTGCTGAGCAAACTGATATTAAATCGGCTCTAAAGAAAATCACTGGACACACTTAGCTCGACAAAGCTACCTTCTAATTCAGAGCAAGCAAACAGCTCAGTCATGAGTAAAAATAGGACCACAGCCTCCTTCCATCTATAAAGAAATCGGTGTCTGGTATTAATTTTTTCATATTCTGCAACCAGCTGCAGCTTGAGGCAATTAAATGCTTGCCCAGAGCTTGGAGGTGTTGCATATGCACAACTGCTTGATCATCACCTTTTAGGAGGCAAACTGTCTGCAAACAGTCGCATCTCCCAGTCAGTCTCAGAGACTGTGGAACGTGTGCAGATAATTTCTGTCTAATTTATAAATGCAGAACAACTGAGATCAGTCTGAAGGAATTTTTGACAATAACTGATATCAGACCGACTCCACCTCCTCATTTTTTCAGCCAATCACAGATCTAATCACACCAGGACAGGTGAAAAGTTTAAAGCACCAAATCCGTTAAGATGAGGACTCTCACCACAGCTATAAATGTGATGCCAAACTTGGGTTTTGAAGCCTCTAAGTTTGCTTTCTGGAGCCAAGAGTGAGCGCATCCTTTTTAGATTCATACCTTATTCACATTCAAGTAATAAACACTAAAGATGTACACAGTATGAAATAACCAAAAAACACAAGCTGTGACAAACACAAGATCAAGAAATGGTGTTGCTAAATAATATGGAATTAACTAAAACAAACGTAGCAGTTCCTTGAAAGTCATCTGCTACTTAAAATCTCCAGTGTTTGTTTTGAAATTTATCTTGCAGGTTTAAAATATGCAATAATGTGTGTAAACTGCAAACAAATAAAACAATCACTAAAACAATGACCTGGTGTGCTTTAGAAAAACAAAAACAGTATTACAGCTTGTGCGTCCCTGTAGAGACAGTTTGTCTGAATCCAGCATCTCTGTCCGCTCCCTGAGAAGTCCTGTTCACTGTGTGCGTGTTACATTCAGGAAGCGTGTGACGTTATGTGGTCTTGTTCAGGCGCCGAATCAGCAGCCTGCGATTTCCCAGACGTCCTTGTGCCATCTGTTTTGGTCATGTGACTTTCTCGCTCTTCATTCATAGAGCTGACCAGCTGGAGAACGTCCGGGTGGTGGAAACGACCTAAAGACAGCCCAGCAAGATCAGAGCAAGTAGAAAAGTGTGTAAATGCTACAATGGACGTGCTGGAGACGTACCAGTTGTGGAGTCAAAGAACTCCTGCAGTCTTCCAGGTGTTCCCTCCAGCTCCTCATACTCGTGCGCCTGCAGGATCATCTCCAGCTGGTCAAACTGTTTCACCAGTCGGGCCTCGGCGCTGCTCTGAGTTTCATATTCCTGCACAAAGGACAAAGCATCCCAGTTATAAAGCACATGGCCAGGAAGCAACAAGTGCCATGTTTGCAGAGACATACTTCCCACAGTGCATAGATTTCCTGTCTGAGAGCATCCGGCAGAAGGCTTGTTAGATGCTTCATCGCTTCCTGAAAGACAAGGAGAAGTTAAGACTACAGCCAAGATTTTTATTCACCTCCTTTATGATGAAGTCACTTGCCTCTTCTCTCCTGTGTTTCTCTGCTTTGCTGATGTTATCTGATGGCGCGATGTCTCCCACAATGCACTCTGCCATGTCGTGAACCAGAGCCAGCTTTATGCACCTGGAGACACAAGAGTTCACAACAACAACAACAGTCACCTCAAGGTGCTTTATACTGCAAGCTAAAAACCTTGCAATATTAAAGAGCAACAATTCCCTGTGATCTCCTATGAGCAAGTACATGGCGACAGTGGAAAGGAAGAAGTCCCTTTTAACAGGAAGAGACCCACAGCGGCATATTTATAATTTTCTCAGCTTTCCTTTAGCTAATGGTGTAAAAAACTGATTTTCAGGTGTATGGGACCCACCTGTCCCTGTCCACTGTGGGGTCAGTGATGGTCAGAGACATCATAGCCATGCGGTACATGTGATCGGACACACTCTCCGGCTTCTTCACATTCCTGTACACCCAGCCGGTCCGCGGCACCCTCTGCAAGTAACATCAGCCACAACTCATGAGCCATCAGTGAAACAGAAGACATGGAGATATCTGTGTCATGACTGGTTCATTAGGGGTTTTTTGGGGGGACAGTCTGCGTGCAGACACTGACTTAAGTGTGTTTGATAACTCGTCGTAACTGCAAGTAGGAATATTTTTAAGATTTTTTTTACAGGTAAAACATTGATTAAGCAGACCACCTAAAAGATAAAATATCTCTGGCTTCTGATGATGGATTTTTCTGGTTTTCCTTTGTGGGGAAATACTGTACACTGAAGGTTTTGGGCAAAAACACCCTGAGCTGCAGAAACATATCACATGCACACATCTACAATAACAACACAGAGATATCTTTGTTATCTATCTATAATAACTCACTTTCAGTTGTCCGATAAGTTTCATAAACTGCAGCATTTTACTCAAGCCGGCTGTTTTGTCCGCGGTGGCCGCCATCATGATCCGCCGACCCGGATACAGAAAGACTGAGTTTGCTGATGTAATAGCGCAGGGCAGCCGCTGGATGGCAGCATACACAACGTAATGACACCGAGTGGAAGGAGACGCTTGTATCGTTTATTCAGGAGGCACTGCCTCTTCAAATGTCCTCTTCCTGTCCTCAAAATACACATTCAGGTCTTTAATATCCTGCAATTGTGTTTTAGGACTTAATGCAGATTAATGGATATTATTTTATTAAATCTGCACATCTATGCAGAACATTTTAGGAAATACACTGATGAACTTTCATAGTGCTATCACTTAAGTTTTTCTTTACTCTTTCAAGATTTTGTTTGTTTATTTACTATTAAATAATGTGTTATTTATGCTGTAAGGGCTGATTTACAGAACATTTCTATCCCAAAATGGTGGAAAAGTGATTCATTTCTTAGGGTGTCTTGTAATTGTTTGTTTGTTTGTTTGCTTCTTTATTGGAAATGTATGCACATTTGTCGTTTTTACACAGACGATACCTCATTTGTGGAGGTAAAATAATTAATAATAATTAGTTAAAATAATAAAATAATTAAAAAAATTAAAAAAAAACAAAACAAAACCAAAAAAAAAAAAACTGTAATACACAAGCCAAACAAACAAAAGAGTTTTTTGTGACAGGTGAACACACCTGCCAGGACATAATTTTCTACACACATTTACAAATGTTTGTATTATATCTTCTTGCTGCTGTTTCCTGTACTGTACATATTATTTTTATGTCAATCTTTTCACTTACTTACTTTTTTATTTTTTTTTATTCTTTAACTTCATTTTTTATTATGTTATTTTATTATTGTTGAATGTAAAATAATTATCTATGTCAAATGATAAGATCTCCAGCATGCGCCTGTTACTTTTACTTTTAGCTATCTAAATAGTCAAAGTTTGAACCCTAGTCTTCTGTCATGTTTGCCTTAAATCTTCTGCCTTAATTATGCATTTATTTATCTATTTATTTATGTGTTGTTATGTTAATATACGAGGTGAGAAAGCGTTTACTGCTTTGCACAGTAATGAGTACAAAACTCTAGATGGCGCGGATGTAACAAGCGAGGAGGTAAACGGCGAAGAAGTAAAAGTCCACGAAGAAGAATCTACACCGGAAGTCAACAAAGCGGGAGATTATAAAACGTAAACAAACTTTTTTTTCGTGGGGTGTGCCTTTCTTGTTTCACAGAGCTTTCACGGAACTTCGTCGACATGCTGAACAAAGCGCCCAGACTGAAAAGTACAATTAAAGCGAAGGCGAAGGGCAACATAAACGTGAGGCCGGCGTCAGAGGCGATGGTAGGCGATTGCTTTGTCCGTAGCTGACCGTTAGATGCGTGACGCTAAATAACAGCTGGTTTTTGTTCCTGTGTGCTCAGATCGAACTGCTGACCCTGTTGTTCCTGAACAGCCTGGCTGAAGAGGCGAAGGTCAAAGCGTTTGAGGAGAAATCTGCGACGATCAGAGCTCAGCACGTCAGAGCAGTCTCCAAGGTCAGACCGAGTTTATATTCACAGCACTGCAGTAACGACAGAGATTTCACAATCATTTAATCAACCCGTGATTAGAGATCTACTATTTATTGGTAAATCATTAGTTAATCTATTGATTGATTAATCGTTTGGTCAACACCGTTTCCAGAATTCTGGAAAGTCAATTCATAACTTTTATGTAATGTGTGTTTTCTGGATTTTTGGTTGGTTCTGTGTCTCTCTGTGTCTCATCCGTAAAATTAGAGACGATTCATTTTCTTTGTACACGAGCAAACCTGCATATTGAGCTTGGGATCAAATAATTATTTCCATCACCGTATATAAATGTAAAGCACCAAATGTAAAAGAGTAAACTACATTTTCCTTTTTGGAAGGGTCTTGTTTGAATAACTGTTCTATAAATCAGCCCTTACAGCATAAATGACACATTATTTAATAGTAAAATAAACAAACAAACAAACACATTTTTTCTCTGCACACACAATCCTTCACTCAAATCACATGTTAGCATTTCAAAGGCTTTTAAAGAATTGCTCGACGCTAGGTAGTTTCGGTTACTGTAAAGTAATGAAAGCTATCATCTTGTTACATTATGAAGTTGTTCTTTTAATCATTGTAATTCAAACTACATAAAACAGCCATAATTTTATTCCCTCAGTGTGTTGGCACTTCTTCATGGTATTAAAGATATTTTAAAAGTATTGTACAGAAGTTGGAAATTTCAGTGTTGTGTCAAATTGAGCTCACTCAAAATTTCCTTTCCTTTTCCTTTCTTTCTTTATAGAAAGTACTGAAAAAGGCGAGAGGATGATGAAGACGGTGAAGAGCATCATAAAGATTATTTTGGAAGGCAGTAGCAATATTCTTTCATATTTTTAATGTCTTGTCTTGATCTGAAATACCTTTTTTGGGTTGTTGTTTTTTTTTTTTTTATTGTATTTTCGTGCAAGTAAACACTGTCCTTTTATTGTTCTGTATTAAAAATTCATGAACTTTACACTGCCTACTTTATGTACGACAACTTAAAATATAGAAAATAATTGTTATTCTTGTCTGAAAACATTTGGGAGCAAACTCCTTCTAGAAAGTCCACATTGAAATGCCTGCAGGCAGTTATTTGGGCATTCATTTGGAAGCCAAATTAACTAACTGGCTACCAAAATGTACTTACATTTCAGTGGCCAGTGATTCATCAAACCTCCATATATATAATCACCAGTCAAATCTGATAAGACCTGATTAAGTTTGCTGACTTGGCCCCAAAATAAGGTTTTAAAAAGCTGTATGTGTGCAGATTAGCTCCCTTGGGTCTCTTAAGATGCTGTTTTGTTCTCCTATCATATCCCATGATTCACAGCCTTTTCAAATTCCTCTCTTCTTCACACTACATGTATTAGTGTGATGAAGTGATATCCTGCTGGTTCCACATCACTACAGGGTTCCTCATACTGAGAAAAAAGGTTGAAGTCGTAAAAGTGCTTGATTGTTCTTTCACAGTAGTGATGTGTCGGTCGCGAACGAAAGGGCTCTTAGAGCCAAGGAGCCGTGTTTTTTTTTTATGTTTTTGTTTTTTCTTTCTCTCTCTCACCCTCTCGCACTTTTTTTTCGCTTCACTCCGCACGCGAGCCTTGTGCTTGCGTTGGGCAGAGGGGGGAGGGGCGGTAGTTACACTTGCAGTAGCACAGGGACAGAGCAGGAGGGAAAGAGAGCCAGGGACAAAAACAAGAGACAACATCGTCACATTAGAAAGGTATAGTAATCATCCACAACAATTTTCAGTTGCGGATGATAAAGGATTCAGAAAGTTTATTCATGCAGGCCCATATGGAAAAGATATTTATAAATCTTATAAAGTTTGTATTTGTCTTGTGTGAAACTTGTATGAAAAGCATACAAGCGTGAAAACAGATATAAGATCCCTTGAAAAATTATATAAATGAAACTTGTATGTTTTAGATACTTCCTAAAACAATATATGAAAGTAATGAGGCCACTTTCATGAGTAAATCATATAAGCCTTATATGATTCACTATATGAAGCAAGCCAAATCTGATGCAAGTCTTTTATAAGTTTTTTCTATTTCTTTTCCATATGGGGGCCTACATGACAGAGAATATGCATCTTCTTTTTGTTTTGCATATTTGAATTTATATTTAATTATGTTGTGGTTTGCAGTGTTTTGTGTTGTTTCACTTTAAATTTGTTTAAAAGGAAAAAGCTGAAAATTTAAATAATTAAAAGTTGAAATGTAAATAATTGCTTTTTGTATTTTATCATTTATTTATCACATTTTATGTGAAGTGAATAAATAAAAGTATATTTACGGTGGCCCCTAGAGACAAAAAGCACGTACAAACTCCAGAACACATTGCTAGTGTTAACTGAACTTCCAAAACAGAGCTACCTAGATGACTTAAATTAC